>JAKOGI010003333.1:0-57547 GCA_029747015.1 Carnegiea gigantea | reverse complement strand
GTTTTGGGTCAAAGGGTGAATAGAATGCCTCATGTCATATACTATGCTAGTAGAACTCTCACTGATACTCAAAAGAATTATTCTACTACTGAGAAAGAGTTGCTAGCTGTAGTATTTGTACTTGATAAATTCCGTCTGTACCTTTTGTGTTCTAAAGTGATTGTGTTTACTGATCATGCTGCATTAAAATACTTATTGGCTAAGAATGACACTAAGTCAAGACTCATTAGATGGATTTTGTTGCTCCAAGACTTTGATATTGAAATAAAAGATAGGAACGGATCTGAAAATTCTATTGCCGACCACTTATCTAGAATCTTTACTGAGTATATTGATGACTCAGTTGGACTTTCTGATAACTTTCCTGATGAGCAACTATTTGCTGTGTCATATGTCCCTCTCCCGTGGTTTGCTCACATTGTGAGCTACCTTGTCACTAAGAAGATTCCTCCTTACTGGTCCAAACAAGACAAAGATAGGTTCTTCTCACAGGTAAGACATTACTATTAGGAAGATCCTTATTTTTTCAAACATTGCCCTGACCAAGTGATACGTAGATGTGTCCTCGAGAGTGAAATTCATAGTATTCTTACCTTTTGTCACTCTTATACTTGTGGTGGTCACTTTAGAGGTAGGACAGCTGCTAAAGTCCTGCAAAGTGGGTTCTTTTGGCCCACTTTGTTTAGAGACGCTCACTAATTTTGTCTTGCTTGTCAGTGTTGTCCCTTTCTCCTATTCTGATTGTTGAGATATTTGATGTGTGGGGCATTGGTTTCATAGGTCTTTTTCCCCCGTCTTTTAGCTTTGTATACATATTGGTTGCTGCTGATTATGTGTCAAAGTGGGTGGAAGCTCAGGCTACTAGGACCAATGACCACAAGGTCGTGGTCAAATTTTTGAAAGAATACATATTTTGTCGATATGGAACCCCTAGAGCCCTTATTAGTGATAGAGGGAGTCACTTTTGTCATCGATCTTTTGAGGCTTTGCTTAGAAAGTATTCTGTGACTCATAAAATAGCCACCCCTTATCACCCTCAGACTAGTGGTCAAGTTGAGGTGTCTAATCATCAAATTAAGTCTATCCTTGAAAAAACGGTTCGACCTGATAAAAAAGACTAGTCTTTGAGATTGCATGATGCTCTTTAGGCCTATCGTACTGCTTATAAGACTCCCATTGGGATGTCTCCTTACCGGCTTCTTTTTGGTAAGGCTTGTCACTTACCAGTTGAGTTAGAACACCGTGCTTTTTGGGCTATTAAAGCTTTTAATTTTGATATGAAACAAGCAGGTTCTAACCGCAGGCTTCAATTGAATGAGTTAGATGAATTGCGTAATGAAGCCTATGAGAGTGCTAAGATTTGTAAAGCCAAAACCAAGCTTTTCATGATAAAACAATTTCTCGTAAATCTTTTGAACCTAATCAGAAGGTTTCACTTTTTAACTCTAAGCTTAAGCTATTTTCTGGCAAGTTGAGATCTAGATGGGATGGTCCTTTTGTTGTTCAACAAGTGTTTCCCTCTGGGGCGGTCCGAATTTTGGATCCCCAAGATGGTAGAGTTCTCATGGTTAATGGTCAATGTTTGAAACCAGTTGTGACTCATGATATTAACCCTGGTTTGATTGAATCCATCAACTTGGTCAACCCTGTCTACTATGATTAGTGGGTAAGGCATTGTCTGGCTGAAGACATTAAACTTAGTACTTATTGGGAGGCAACTCAATCTTTTTAGGTGATTTTGAGTCTTTTATTTTTATTTTTATTTTTTCTATCAAGGTGTGCTTGTGTTTCTAAGTTTGATTCTTCACTTGGTTTTTGGCTTTTGAGGTTCGTGATGGTTGTGACGGTCCGTTGAGAGTTCGGCTATTGCGCTTACATGGAAACGACTTCCTCATGCTATCAGGTTGTGTTGCTCTTTTCTCCATTTCCTTCTATCTTATTGTTTTCTACATTGAGGACAATGTAAAGTCTAGGTGTGGGGGGAAGGCAAAAAGAAAATGAAAATTCTGAGGAAAATTAAACTTGAAAATTGTGGGTGAATTTTATTTTGGGAAGTAATTGAGTGTTCTGATTATGCATGTTCTACTCCTATTGTCTGGATTTGATTCATGTGACCCATGCTCAGTAGAGATTATTTCTAGTTTTGACTAGTTGAAGGCCAAAATTTCTACTGTGGTAATGTCATTATGTAGTCGATTTTGAGTATGAGATGTAACCCCATTTACAATGTCGTGATGAGTATTCGATAATCATTGAGTTTCCCATTGACTTTTGAATCAAAAAAAAGAAGAAAATCAAATAAATGAAATTAATTGAGTTCTTATTTCGGTACCGATGTTAAGGTCCTATCGATATCCATATCTTTAATTACCTGAATATGTACTAAGTGCTTATCTGAGTGTTATCTTTATTCATATTTTTATCCACTCAAGAAAGCACATGAAATCAAGTAACTTCTGAAAATAAAAAGCTCAAAGTCTCAAAAAGAGAGAAAAAAATTAAAAATAAGAATTTGATTTGGTATTGGGGACTTAATTTTAAAAGATACTCTCGTGATTTTTGTTATGTGGGGTGAAACTTCATGCTTATGGTTTGCTACTAGGTTTCATTGTGTACTTAATTTGCTTGAATCTTGGCCTATTGACTTGGTTGGAATTGGAAATCTTTGATAATGAGTTGTGGGTTCTTAGTGAATTGATATATGTGATTTGGAGTGGGCATTCATAGTTGGGTCACTTGATATTCTTACCTAATCCTATTCTTTTCCTGCTTGATGGTTTGAATGAATACATGCATTGTTGTTGTTCTTTGATCGAGGACTAGCAAAGTTTTAGTGTGAGGGAGTTGATAATTCATATTTTATATATAATTTTCTTCTTTATTTCACCTACTTTTATGTCTTTGAAATATATTTTTATGGGTAAATAATGCATATTTTATGAAATTTTCAGGTAGAAATAAATATAGAAGAGTTTGGGATGAAGTTGATTAATTCTACTCGGAACTCCTACAAGTGCAATGCCTAGAGACCAAACTTAAGCCCAAAGGAAAAGAAAGAGAAAAAGAAAAAGAAGATCTCCCATTTTCCCACATAGCTAATTCTTAACCTAGTCAAATGCCGTTAATCAAAATTAATAGTATACTTATGACTAGCCATGACCATACATGTAACATCCCAAATTAATTGGAATTGATTTTCATTAATTTTGGGGGTATCCTAAGAGGTTGGATTTTCACTATAAAAAGGGTTCAAGGTTGAGGGAAAAAAGACACTCATATCCATCCATACACACTCACACTCATACATTCCTCCATTCTCTCTCTCATTCGCCCATCTTCTATCTTCTATTTTTTTAGAGAGTTGAGAGAGTCTTTGTATGACAAGATCATTTGGATTGAGGGGTTAAGAAGAAAATAAGCTTTGTTAGCTATTTTTCTCTTCTCTTCTCATCTCATTTGTGAGTCAAATTTGAGAGTTTACACTAAGTTTCATAATTTTATGTAATTGAGTATAAGGTTTGGACATAGAAAGTAAAATATACCAATTCTAATGGTATTTTCCCTAACTATGGCCAGCTGAACTACTCATTTCTAGGACTAGAATGGATCCCTGATAATAATATCCTTTTGCTAATTTCTTATGGGGTTATTTTTGTCTCTTTTGCATAATCTTGAGTTTATATTTGTTCATCATCAATTTCCGCATCTGAATACTAATGTTTAATCATGTTGATGATACTAGTTTAATTTGCTATCTCAAATGAATATTAGACCTTTTAGGCTAATATGATGATTATTCAATTTGGGCTTAAAATTATAATGGTTTAAATTGAATAATTTATGCTAGAAATTAGATGAGTTATGTCTAAAAAGAATAGTTGATGCTAAACCACTGGATAAATCATCTCACTTTATAATTATAATCATCTCTTTAATTTATGGCCTAATGCTTATAGCTTGGGTTGAACAAGAGACAAATTGAATCCCCATTTGAATTAGTAAAGCAATATTGGCATCAACGGTGAAATCCAAAGTCCTAGAACTTTCTTCTATTTGATTTCTCTCTACTTTGCTACTCATTTGCTCTTCATTTTGTTCGTTAATTCATTTTGATAATCTAGCTCTGAAAATTAAATTATTCTTCATAATCGAAAAGGCCAAGTCTGAAATCACTATTGTTCCTCGTCGGATCGACACCCTAATATTCGATAGTCTACAATTAACCTTGTGCGCTTGCAAGTAAAAAGGGTTTTAAAACTAGAACATAAAATCCACATCACCCTAAAATCTATGTAGTGGAACGGAACGTGTGGCCATAAGTATAGAACTAAGTGAAACATAAGAACTCACTTTAACTCTAGTTGTCTTTTCATTAGGGCTTAAATTTCACCTACAAGGGGTTCGCACCAAGGGAAAACAAGTGCCATACAATTAGTGCAAGGGAACAAAAGACGTGGCCATAAATCAAGACGTAAGCCGAATATGAGAACTTACTATAACTCTAGTTCTCTTTTCATTTGGGGCTTGAGTTTCCCCCATGAAGAGCTTCCATTAAAAGAAAACAAATTCCTTAAAATAAGGGCAAGGAACGAAATGTGTGGCTGCAAATAAAGAAACTTGCCAAACTTATGACCTAACTTTAACTCTAATTGCCTTTTCTTTTCGGGTTCATATTTGACTTACAAAAAGCTCCCACCAATGGAGGTAAATGCTCTAAAATGAGTTCAATGTAATGAAAGGTGTGGCCGTAGATGAAGAACTAACCCTAAGTTAAGAACTAAGTGTCGCTCATGAGGGGGACCATTTTATTGCACCTTCTGACCTCCATCCCTCCAGCCCACAGGAGCCTACTATTACTGATGCATATTCCCATATGCATCATTTTTATTTTTATTTTTTTTATTTAAGGTCAACTTCCAAGAAGAAAAGTGTCAAACAAGAGCGTGCATGGGAACTCTCATATTTTCTCTTATTATGTGAGTTCAAGGACTTTAGACACCATGAAGAAGTCAAGGAAGTTGCCAAACTTTGCCGGAAATTGGCGTTCATACCCGAAGAGGTAGTGCCGCCGTCATCCAGAAATTTCTCGCTTTTTGTGTGCACTTTTGGCCTACCTAATGTGGTCCCACAACTTGAGGCTCCACATGGTTTTGAAGTTTAAGATTTTAGCTTTCAAATAAGCCCAAGTTTGTTTAATTTGGACGTCATTTGATTGGGCAAAATATCACTCAAAGATACTTTATGCTGATCCAGTCCAGTCTGAGATAGGTGCATTGTTTGGGCCATAACTTTCAAACCGCTTATCCAAATTGAGCAAATGAGCCCATTCTGGAAACTAGACTTCCAGGGCTTTCTAACAAGCCCAAGAACGCGTGATTTTGCCGAGTATTCTGGAAGTTATGCTCTGTTGAAGTTGAGGCAGTTGCAAGGATTAATGCTGGGAATATGAAGAGTCTTCGGTTACATATACTTGTGTGGCTGAGATTGTGCACGTTTTAGATGCTTCTAGATTGATGTAATCAGCTGCAAAAATCCTAGAATATTCCTTGTAACCTCCCCCACCCCTTTTATGATGAGTCTTTTCATTTTTTCTTAGACTTTTCATTAGCTAGTTTTAATTGTTAGGAGTTATTTGAGTCTTTTGATTGTCTTTTGCTGAGTCTATAAAAGGGGAGGGGCATGTGAAGCTAATCATTCAGCATTGTAAGAAATTTCCAAAGCAATGCAAGTACTTTGAGTGTGTTTCTCAAAAGTGCAACTAAATTCCTAGTTCTATATCTTGAATTGTGGCACATTCAAGTGGTGTTCTAGGTTCTCTTCCTTTTCCAATTGGAGTGATTCCTTGGTTAAGACAAGAGAATTAGCCCAAGATCAAGTCATTGAGTGGCTCCGTGAAGGATTATCTCAATTACAAAATCTTGTTCTATTCCTTTTTCTTGTGTAGTGAAATTCTTCATCCATCTCATCCATCTTTCATTTCTCTTCCCAATTTGTCTTATTTTGAGTTGGAGTTTGATTTGGTTCACTTGCCACCCACATATACATCAATTGGTATCAGAGCCAAGGCTTTTAAGTGACCCACATCATACCCAAACACATCCCAAAAAGCCAAATACAAAAAAAAAAAAAAGAGGCACAAACCGGCAATCCGAAGTCTTGAAGACCAGAGAAGCAGCACGGTGCCCCCGTGCCACAACACACGACCGTGCCATATTCTTTTTCCAGGAATCTTCAAGTCGAGCCGGAGCACGGTGCCCCCGTGCCGACACGCATGACCGTGCCACTCTACTTTTCTGCATTTTTCTTCAGCCGAAGCATAGCACGGCCTGACCGTGCCCCCTTGCACGACCGTGCCACTTTCCCTGCTGCATATTCTTCCTTCAACGCATCTCCAACATGTCTACAAAGTCCACAAGAAGCGACCAAGCACGTGTGGAAGAGTTAGAGGCACAACTCACTTATCTTCGAACTCAACTTGGGCAACTTTTGGAGGAGAAAAGAAGGTGGGTTCATAGCCCCACTCCCTCTCATCCTCATGAACCGGTGGTTGAATCTGAAGAGGAAGTCCATCCCTCCCATGCCAATTCAAGTGATGAGGAACCCCCAAGGAGACGAAGGCAAGGAGGAAATATTGGTGGTGTCCGAATTGACATCCCCGAATTTGAAGGCCAACTTGATCCGGACTTATTTCTCTATTGGTTGCACACCATTGAGAGGATCTTTGAATATGAGGACATCCCGGAAGATAAGAAGGTAAAGCTTGTAGCCCTTAAACTCAGAAAATATGCTTCAATCTGGTGGGCTAACCTTGGAGCGAAAAGGGCAAGAAACGGGAAAGGGAAAATCAGAACTTGGGCCAAAATGAAAGAAAAACTCAAGGCCAAGTTTTTTCCCTCTCACTATGTGCAAGACAATTATCTCAAGCTCCATCGACTCAAGCAAGGATCCAAGAGTGTGGAAGAATACACTCGGGAGTTTGAACAACTCCTACGCAAATGCGATTTGAGAGAAGACGACTCACAAACCTTGGTAAGATACTTGACCGGTCTTGATGAGTCCATTGCTCATGTAATTGAGTTGCAACCCTATTCATCCCGAGATGACTTGAGTTCTCTAGCCTATAAGGTAGAGCAACAAAAGAAATCTAAGGAAAAGAGCATCTTTTCCAAGACCCCTTCCCGTCCTTTTTCTCAAGAATCACCTTACTTTCCCCCACAAATTCAAACCCCCTCACCCGCCAAAAGTGTCCCTCCCATCACCCCTCCACCTCCCACAAAAGTGCCCTCACGGCCAAAAGACCAGGTTCGTTGTTTCCATTGTCAAGGTATGGGACATTTTGCATCTGAGTGTCCTAACAAGAAGATTGTTTCCCTGGCTGAGTACCAAGCTTCTTTTGAGGAGCATGACCATGAAGAAGAGGAAAGTTTGGAGGAAAAAGAAGAAGAGGTTATCATAGGCCCCGATGAAGGTGAGTTGCTTGTCATTAGGCGAGCATTGAGCGGCTTTGCTACTCAAGAAGGCTTGGAGCAAAGAGAGGCGATTTTCCACACAAGGTGCACTATTCAAGGGAAAGTTTGTACCCTCATCATCGATGGAGGTATTTGTACAAATGTTGCATCCAAAACCATGGTGGACAAGCTCAAACTTGAGACTACACCCCATCCTAAGCCTTATAGCATCCAATGGCTAAATCAAGGCAAAGGTATATACATTTCTCATCAGTGCCTCATTTCTCTTTCTATTGGAGACCACTATAAGGATGAGATATTGTGTGACATTCTTCCTATGGATGCAAGCCATATATTGTTGGGTAGACCATGGATGTTTGATCGCCATGTAATTCATCATGGGCGCCTCAACACCTACTCCTTTATTAGGGATGAGAAGAAAATCACCTTGACCCCTATTCCATCGTGCCAAAGCCCCAAGCCACAAAAGGACCGACAAGCCTTAACCCTCATTCATCCTTCCCAAACCCTTGCCCCAAAGAAGATTTCCCACTTCCGCCTCTTCTCCTCACCAGGTATGACCCGTTTTATCATCCTCCCCTCACCCTCTTCTATATCTCTCTAGAGGTAATGCCCTGTGACCTCCTTCCCCAAAAGCTCCCATATTGTGAGCGTGACTCCTTTCTTGAGAAGCTTGCTAACCCATTGAGTTTGAGGACAAACTCAAAACCACCCGGGGAGTATGATGCATATTCCCATATGCATCATTTTTATTTTTATTTTTTTTATTTAAGGTCAACTTCCAAGAAGAAAAGTGTCAAACAAGAGCGTGCATGGGAACTCTCATATTTCCTCTTATTATGCGAGTTCAAGGACTTTAGACACCATGAAGAAGTCAAAGAAGTTGCAAAACTTTGCCGGAAATTGGCGTTCATACCCAAAGAGGTAGTCCCGCCTTCATCCAGAAATTTCCCGCTTTTTGTGTGCACTTTTGGCCTACCTAAAGTGGTCCCACAACTTGAGGCTCCACATTGTTTTGAAGTTTAAGATTTCAGCTTTCAAATAAGCCCAAGTTTGTTTAATTTGGACATCATTTGATTGGGCAAAATATCACTCAAAGATACGTTATGCTGATCCAGTCTAGTCTGAGATAGGTGCATTGTTTGGTCCATAACTTTCAAACCGCTTATCCAAATTGAGCAAATGAGCCCATTCTGGAAAATAGACTTCCAGGGCTTTCTAACACGCCCAAGAACGCGTGATTTGGCCGAGTATTTTGGACGTTATGCTCTGTTGAAGTTGAGGCAGTTGCAAGGATTAATGCTGGGAATATGAAGAGTCTTCGGTTACATATACTGGTGTGGCTGATATTGTGCACGTTTTAGATGCTTCTAGATTGATGTAATCAGCTGCAAAAATCCTTGGATATTCCTTGTAACCTCCCCCACCCCTTTTATGATTAGTCTTTTCATTTTTCTTAGACTTTTTATTAGCTAGTTTTAATTGTTAGGAGTTATTTGAGTCCTTTGATTGTCTTTTGCTGAGTCTATAAAAAGGGGAGGGGGCGTGTGAAGCTATTCATTCAGCATTGTAAGAAATTTCCAAAGCAATACAAGTACTTTGAGTGTGTTTCTCAAAAGTGCAACTAAATTCCTAG
Organism: Carnegiea gigantea; assembly: GCA_029747015.1. NCBI lineage: Eukaryota > Viridiplantae > Streptophyta > Magnoliopsida > Caryophyllales > Cactaceae > Carnegiea > Carnegiea gigantea. Next base: position 48,442 of record JAKOGI010003333.1, on the reverse strand, counting down.
TTCTATATCTTGAATCGTGGCAAATTCAAGTGGTGTTCTAGGTTCTCTTCCTTTTCCAATTGGAGTGATTCCTTGGTTAAGACAAGAGAATTAGCCCAAGGTCAAGTCATTGAGTGGCTCTGTGAAAGGATTATCTCAATTACAAGATCTTGTTCTATTCCTTTTTCTTGTGTAGTGAAATTCTTCATCCATCTCATCCATCTTTCATTTCTCTTCCCAATTTGGCTTATTTTGAGTTGGAGTTTGATTTGGTTCACTTGCCACCCACATATACATCAATTACCAAGGAAGCAAGGGAAGTTCATGCCTTGGTTAGGGATAACCTAAACCAGTCCAACAACAGCTTGGTCAGTTCGATCAGAAATTGGCCCAGTTTTATCTACCTTTCGGGACCAGCTACTGAGAGGATGATTGACTGTATTGACCACCCCCTTTATTTAGGTTTACGATGTTGGCTTTCAAATAAATCAAGTTTCCAGTCATTTGGAGGTCATTTGCTAAGTTAACCAGCAAGTTCTTTCAAACAGTGCAGTTTTGGCGGCAATCTAGCGAAGGGCATATTCAAGAGGAAGTAAGTGGACCTAATGAAGTCCAATCTTTTTAAAACTCTAGGGCAAGAAAGAAGACATAAATATTTATCAAGTCAAGTGACCCCTAAGCACCCCCTTGTACTTCTTTTATTCAGGCAAAAGGACAAGGGAAACACCCTTTTACCCGGTTAAGCACTAGCCGATACAAGGGTCTTATTCCTTAGGTTTCTCTTGTACTTTTGTTGCAAGTTCACTTGTAATGATGTAATTGGGCTACCATGAAATCTTGACACCTCATTTGGGAACATCATTAGTCTTAATGAGGTGGCAAAAGGTAGATTAGACTTGCTCTTGTACTTAGGGCGGCCGAATTGACCCTTCCCCACTCGGCCTTTGTACTTTCGATCCCCTTAACTGATTTTTGAGTTTGAATTTGCTAATTTGCTTCTTTAAAAGCCAGCCACTTCCCTTTTGGATCACAACTTTGAATGAATAAATAGCTTAAGTTAAGAAAACTCTCTCTCTTTGAAATTCGAGTGTTATATCTTGAGTGTCGTAATCTCAAGTGAGTCTCTAGGCCTTCTTGATTCAACTAAAAAGGTGATTAACTTCTGTAACTTAGTTGAACTAAGAAGATTGCCTAAGTGCGTGAACCAAGGTGGCTCTTTTGGATCACACTTGCTAGCCCAGTTACTCTTCTATCCCTTTCTAGTCACTTTCGGTTCTAAGCATCCCACAATCTGCCCGTGTGCATTCTTGACTCCCTTTTGCTGCCTTGTGCATTAGTGATGTACCTGCCGAGGGTCTAGGCTAGAACTCAAATTAAGAGTGAAAGCTTACAAGCCAAGGGAGGATACAATCAAGGAAAACTCAAGGAAATGTGATGAGATATGCTGGTTGTGATGGATATATCAAAGAAAGGATGAAACCAAGCTATGATTCACCAAGAACATGAAGCAAACAAGTGAAAGCAACACGGCATGGGGAGGCACGGTCGTGCTTGGTGGCATGGGGTGGTCGTGCCACTTTTCTGCCCACAAAGACTAGGATTTCCCACTTTGCACGGTTTGAATGCTTTTGAAGTTTGGTTTGAATACAAGTCTTTTGGAGAGGTAGGAACCGTGGAAATGGATATAAATGAAGGTAAATGGAGTGGATAGATGAGGGATATGAAGAATTCACTAAGTGAAAGAAATCAAGTTGAACATTCAAGCATTATAATAACTTCACTTAGAATTTGTGTAGTTGAAACTAGGATAGGATAGGCTAAACTCAATGTTTGGATACAGATATCACCACCAAACTTAAGTTTAGAGTCTTTAACCTTGGATTAAGATACAGAAACACCACTTAATTCAAGATTAAACCCTACTTGATCACCACCTTAATTGACTAGATTAAGGATAAGCAAGTTGGAATTTGGTTGCACTAAGGCATGAAAGCACAAAGCTCTCAAAGAGGTTTTTGACTCAAATCCGATATATCATACAAGGAGGCGTGCAAGCTCTTTAAATAGAGCTAAGCTAGCAAGCAAGCACACACACAAGCACCTTGACCTTTCCCTCCTAGTGAGGAAAGGTATTAAGAACTAATACAAAACTGGTTAAGCTTAATCTAAGTACAAAGCTTGCTTAAACGTGTGCCACTCAGGCCACGTTTTCCAGGGGAAACGTGGTCATAACTTGTGTTTCCACACATGGTTGGAAAGCTTGAGAAGTCTTCTAACAGATCCAAGTGGAATTACGCAATTTGGAGTTCATTTGCCTGATCAAAATATCAAAATGGCCAGACTGGTCTGAACTGGGTCTCAGTCTGCACGGTTTGGGAGATTGACCTGGTTCTTAATCTTCCACTTGACTTAACTTGCTTTTATCACTTGGACCACATAGATAACATCTTGGGGACCCAAAATATGTAAAAATACAAGACTTATACGAAAATATAGCTTAAGAAATGAAAAGAACAAAACCGGGTACATTCTGACCCTGCTGGGCAGTTTTGACACCTTGGGCGTAATTGCTGATTTGAACGACCAAATGAAGTTCAAATTGGATGAAACTTGATTTGTTGGAAAGCTAACATCTTGAACTTCATATCCATCAGAAAATATTAGATGTAAACCCTTAGTATGTTTGAGAAATTAAGCACGCAAAAACGGGTTAGCTGCTGGAATTAACCCTTGCCCTGCATTTTCAATGCTTAATCAAAACTTGGATGATTTATTCATCCTTAAACCAGCATAATAAGGATTACCTAATTGATTTGATTCTTTTTTAACAAAAGGGATGGAGGGATTTCCATCATACTCCCCTTGTTAAAAATGATTTGCCCTCAAATCATAGTAGGTAATGAACTCCTCTTTTTTGCTTCAATTCTGGTTGAAATAAAATCAACCATGAAAACAAGTCTCTTTTGAACTTAGAGACTTTCTTCTTTACCTTCCCCTTGTTGATTGGAATGGTGGACGTAGGGGGCTCCTTGAACATGCTTGGAACCACTTTCTCACATGCTCTTAATTCAGGATTAGGAACTGTAAGGAATGATTCTGAATTGAATTGACAGAAGGTTTGTTTGAGTGCTTTGGGTGTGGGTAGAGTGGGTGAAAGTTTTGATGGTTCCCCAAAAGGAATGAAAAGATGGTTATGATGGTTCTTGTCTTTTGGTGGATGGTGGGTGACTAAGGTGAGTATTTCACCTTCTTCCGCCTCAAGCTTTTTCTCTTCAAATGTATTCCCATCTTTCTCTTCTCGATCCTTCTTTTCTTCCTCCTTGATTTCCTCTTGTTCATCTTCATGTTCATCAAACTTAGGAGGTAAGTTGATGGTAACCTCATTAACTTTGTGACTTTGATCTATCTCTGGTGAAACAAAGGGCTGATTGGATTTTCTTCTTTCTTCAAACCAGAGGGTGAGTAGATTAAGTTCTCTTTCTTGTTGTTGCATTTCCCAGTTTATTTCTTGTGTTCTGAGGTCAAATGCTTCAAGCTCTTTTTGTAGTTTGAGGATTTTTCTAAGGGACATATTGATGGAGGTCCATCCTCAAGGTCTAAAAATGTTTCATTGATCCAAAATAATCAAGAAATCAACTCCAAAGTCACGGCCATGAGTCACTTGATGGAAAAGGCGCACGGTGATGCACCCGGGTTCTCATCCAGATTTTTACCTGGTTTTTGTTATCTTATTACATCGGCCTAAGGCACATTTTGGTGCCCGTTTTTTGGGTGATTATCAAGTTCAGGATGTTAGCTTTTAAGTCCAATTGGTTTCATGTCATTTGGAATTCAATTGGTTATTAAAACAGTTCATCTCTTGAACCTGTCCGGATTGCACTGCAAAATGCACGGTTTTGGTTTTCTGGTTTGATCAGGGGGCAAATGACGTCCAAATGCTACGATTCTAATTGGAGGGTAAACTAGACATCTTGAGGTTTCCAACCATGTAAGAAACGTAGCAATTAGTCATCATTTGAGGTGTCAAACATGCGTTGCAAGTGGAGGCAGAAACCGGCTGCTTGACACCCGGTTGCTTAGCCTGGTGGTTTTCCCCCTTCAAGGGGTTTGCTTAAGGTGGAAGGCTGCCAAGCAGGTCATTTTGAGCTGCTTGATTAAGCACCACTCAGCTACTTGAGAGAGAGACACGTGGAGCTAGTGAAATGCCACCATTTTGCAAGCTCTCATTCGACCACTCAAGCATGACATGGCACACATGCAATTTTCAGTCCTTTTGAGGTGGCAGCCATGCTCTCTTACCTTCCTTGAAAGGGAAATTGAGTCAACAAGGTTTCTTAATACTTAGGAAAGAGTTTAAGAAGGAAATCTTGTGTTTTGTAGCTTAAACTTTCAGCTTATGTATATTTTAGCTTAAACCATGTATTACTAAGCATAGGATTAGTTTAATGACTTTCCTTGCCTAGAAGGAAAGCTCTTTTCATGTAATCACAAGGCTATATAAGTGCCTTGGCTACTCTTTTGTAAAAACAAGAAGCTTGAGTATTGAAATTAAGAAAAGACTTTGTGTCTTGTGTTCCTCTCAAACACTTAACTTGCTTATCCTTAATTAGGCCGATTAAGGTGGTGTCCAAGTGAGACTTAATCATTGATTAGGTGGTGTATCTTATCCTAATCAAAGGTTAAGGGCCCTAAGCTAAGTGATTAGTGGTGTATCTTATCTAATCACAAGGCTTAGAACTATCCATATTCCATTGAATTCACTTAAAGTTCATGAAGTTAGCTTTGGGTTCCTTAAGCCAAAGCTCTCCTTTTTTTCATGTTCTAATCAGTGAACATCATTCCTCTCTTCTCTTTTTTCTTTTCATATTCATTTCAAGCTTAATCAAGGCCAAGAATTCTTGCTTTGATTCAGTTTTGAGCCCAAACACAAAAACCACTTCAAGCCGTGAGAAATCACAAACTTAGGTGTGAAAGGTAGAAGATTGGCACGGCCACACCGTGCCCTTAAGCACGACCGTACCTCCCTTAGTTCGTGAGTTTTTCACTTGTTTTGGTTGTGTTCTTGTTGTAAGTTGGCTTGGGTTGTTCCTACCCTTGAGACTTACATCATTTTTGGTATCAGAGCCAGGTTCAGAACTTGGCCTGAACCCCACGTCATTCCCAGCTTATCTCTGAAGTCATTTCAAACACAATCAAACACAAGCCGTTCATTCCTGCGATTACAATGAGTACGAGCATGTCTGTGGAAGAAAGGCTTGAGGTTCTTTTCAAGCAAATGCAAGAAATAAGTGTGAGTAATCAAGAACTCAAGGCTCGAAATGAGTACTTGAGAAAACAGCTTGGAAACTACATGAAACAAAAGCAAAAGTTCCAAGAGCCACCCAGCATTCAAATTAGGATGGATTATGGCCATGAAAAGGAAGCTAGCAATGCATCTTCATTCTCTGAAGAGGATGTACCGTTCGAAAGAACACAAAGAAGGACACGGCCTACTTTCAACTCTAATGAATTCAAGGTTGAAATTCTTGAGTCTGAAGGTAAGTTAGATCCTGATGAGTTCATTGAATGGTTGCAAACAGTGGAACGCATCTTTGAGTTTAAGGAGATTCCGGAGGATAAGAAAGTCAAGAGAGTTGCTCTTAGACTAAGGAAATATGCCTCCTTATGGTGGACAAACCTTAATGCTAAGAGAACTAGAGAAAGGAAGAGTAAGATTGCTACTTGGGACAAAATGAAAGCCAAGATGAAGGCACGGTTTTTGCCTTCTACGCATGTCCAAGATCAATATATACTCTTTCATCATTTGAATCAAGGCAAGATGAGTGTTGAAGAATATACTCGTGAGTTTGAGAAACTCATGATCAAATGTGACATTCATGAGCCTGAAGAACAAACCATGGTTCGTTACCTAGGAGGGCTTAATCCTAGGATAGCCAACGTGGTTGAATTGCAAGCCTTCACCACTTTTGATGAGATCTGTGTCTTAGCTCACAAAGTGGAACAACAAAGAAGGTCTCGATTTCGTACCTGTGAAGAAGTTCCCACATTCCTTCCTCAAGAACAACCATTCAACAAGGGGAGCCCAAACCTTGTCCCTAAACCCATGGCCCCCCCACTTTCTACTCCACAAAAGAACCAAACACCACTACAAAGCCTACCCCCGCAACTTAAACCCAAGCATGGCACTTCCGGATGTTTTAAGTGCCAAGGATTTGGACACATAGCCGCCGATTGTGTCAATCGAAGAAGCATCACTCTGGCTGAGTGGGAGGCAATTGGAAAGGAAGAAAAGGAGGAAGAAACTCAAGAAGAAGACCTTGAAGAAATTGAGATAACTGCTGATGAAGGTGAAATGCTACTCTTGGAGAAGATGTCTCCAAATTTTCATGAAGAAGAGCATGAACAACATATGAATATTCATGTTTGTATGTTATTCATTCCAAAGGAGCAAGACCATATCCCATCCTTTCCCCACAAAATCATTCATTCACATCTATCCAGGATCTCGCATGCTCAGGTCCTAAACTTGCTCAATTTACTCTCCCAAAGCAAAATCCAAACCCACCCCCCATCCATTCATTTCAACACCCACTTAAGTTTCACATGGCTGATGTGAGGAATACAGAAGCAAAGTTTAAACCAAGCTTATTTGAAGAGTTGATCCTTTTTCAGCCTAGTTCACCTTTGTTTGCTGTTGGGTAGTACGTCCTTCCTGATTTGAGGATCAAATCTTCCCAACAAGGGGAGAATGATGGAGGTCCATCCTCAAGGTCTAAAAATGTTTCATTGATCCAAAATAATCAAGAAATCAACTCCAAAGTCACGGCCATGAGCCACTTGATGGCAAACACACAAGGTGATACACCCGGGTTCTCATCCAGATTTTTACCCGGTCTTTGCTATCTTATTACATCAGCCTAAAGCATATTTTGGTGTCCGATTTTTGGATGATTATCAAGTTCAGGATGTTAGCTTTTAAGTCCAATTGGTTTCATGTCATTTGGAATTCATTTGGTTACTTAAAACAGTTCATCTTTTGAACCTGTCCGGATTGCACTGCAAAATGCACGGTTTTGGTTTTCTGGTTTGATCAGGGGGCAAATGATGTCCAAATGCTACGATTCCAATTGGAGGGTAAACGAGACATCTTGAGGTTTCCAACCATGTAAGAAACATAGCAATTAGTCATCATTTGAGGTGTCAAACATGCGTTGCAAGTGGAGGCAGAAACCGGCTGCTTGACCCCCGGTTGCTTAGCCTGGTGGTTTTCCTCCTTCAAGGGGTTTGCTTAAGGTGGAAGGCTGCCAAGCAGGTCATTTTGAGCTGCTTGATTAAGCACCACTCAGCTACTTGAGAGAGAGACACGCGGAGCTAGTGAAACGCCACCATTTTGCAAGCTCTCATTCGACCACTCAAGCATGACATGGCACACATGCAGTTTTCAGTCCTTTTGAGGTGGCAGCCATGCTCTCTTACCTTCCTTGAAGGGAAATTGAGTCAACAAGGTTTCTTAATACTTAGGAAAGAGTTTAAGAAGGAAATCTTGTGTTTTGTAGCTTAAAACTTTCAGCTTATGTATGTTTTAGCTTAAACCATGTATTACTAAGCATAGGATTAGTTTAATGACTTTTCTTGCCTAGAAGGAAAGCTCTTTTCATGTAATCACAAGGCTATATAAGTGCCTTGGCTGCTCTTTTGTTAAAACAAACTTGAGTATTGAAATTAAGAAAAGACTTTGGGTCTTGTGTTCCTCTCAAACACTTAACTTGCTTATCCTTAATTAGGCCGATTAAGGTGGTGTCCAAGTGAGTCTTAATCATTGATTAGGTGGTGTATCTGTATCCTAATCAAAGGTTAAGGGCCCTAAGCTAAGTGATTAGTGGGGTATCTTATCTAATCACAAGGCTTAGAACTATCCAGATTCCATTGAATTCACTTAAAGTTCATGAAGTTAGCTTTGGGTTCCTTAAACCAAAGCTCTCCTTTTTTCATGTTCTAATCAGTGAACTTCATTCCTCTCTTCTTTTTTTCTTTTCATATTCATTTCAAGCTTAATCAAGGCCAAGAATTCTTGCTTTGATTCAGTTTTGAGCCCAAACACAAAAACCACTTCAAATCGTGAGAAATCACAAACTTAGGCGTGAAAGGCAGAAGATTGGCGCGGCCACCCCGTACCCTTAAGCACGACCGTGCCTCCCTTGGTTCGTGAGTTTTCCACTTGTTTTGGTTGTGTTCTTGTTGTAAGTTGGCTTGGATTGTTCCTACCCTTGAGACTTACATCACATATCTTTCCCAATTCTCATTTGCGAAAGTGGGGGTTTTGAGGGAATGAATTTGGATTTGTGTTTTGAGGAGCTTTGGGCATGTGGATGGCGTGGGTTTCAGGCCAAGTTCAGAACTTGCTCTGATACCAAATATGATGTACCTGCCGAGGGTCTAGGCTAGAACTCAAATTAAGAGTGAAAGCTTACAAGCCAAGGGAGGATACAATCAAGGAAAACTCAAGGAAAATGTGATGAAATATGCTGGTTGTGATGGATATATCAAGGAAAGGATGAAACCAAGCTATGATTCACCAAGAACATGAAGCAAACAAGTGAAACCAACACGGCATGGGGAGGCACGGTCGTGCTTGGTGGCATGGGGTGGCCGTGCCACTTTTCTGCCCACAAAGACTAGGATTTCCCACTTTGCACGGTTTGAATGCTTTTGAAGTTTGGTTTGAATACAAGTCTTTTAGAGAGGTAGGAACCGTGGAAATGGATATAAATGGAAGTAAATGGAGTGGATAGATGAGGGGATATGAAGAATACACTAAGTGAAAGAAAACAAGTTGAACATTCAAGCTAATAACTTCACTTAGAATTTGTGTAGTTGAAACAGGATAGGATAGGCTAAACTCAATGTTTGGATACAGATATCACCACCAAACTTAAGTTTAGAGTCTTTAACCTTGGATTAAGATACAAAAACACCACTTAATTCAAGATTAAAACCTACTTGATCACCACCTTAATCGACTAGATTAAGGATAAGCAAGTTGGAATTTGGTTGCACTAAGGCATGAAAGCACAAAGCTCTCAAAGAGGTTTTTGACTCAAATCTGATATATCATACAAGGAGGCGTGCAAGCTCTTTAAATAGAGCTAAGCTAGCAAGCAAGCACACACACAAGCACCTTGACCTTTCCCTCCTAGTGAGGAAAGGTATTAAGAACTAATACAAAACTGGTTAGGCTTAATCTAAGTACAAAGCTTGCTTAAACTAATCTAAATACATTCAAAGCATAGAGTAACGTAATACTAATGCTTATTATACATTAACCTACTCTTTAAACTAAGCTTAATACATGCTGAGATTTTGCTGAACTCCCATTGGTTAGCCAAAAAGCAAGAATCCCTTTACGGCTGGCCAATCACATGCAAGAACACAATTTGCTGCCTTTGCTTCCCATTGGTTGCTCTTTTCAAGAGTAACTCCTTTTGCAGCTGATCATTGAGCTCCTAGAAGGCTAGGGACGTGTGCCACTCAGCATGGGAAGGGAGGAAACCCTTTGGAGAAGGAAAGCTAATTGCTGCTGTAAGCTGGAGTGTGCTGGCAGGATGCAGGGTCTGATTTCAGGCCACGTTTTCCAGGGCAAACGTGGTCATAACTTGTGTTGCCACACATGGTTGGAAAGCTTGAGAAGTCTTCTAATAGATCCAAGTGGAATTACTCAATTTGGAGTTCATTTTCCTGATCAAAATATCAAAATGGCCAGACTGGTCTGAACTGGGTCTCAGTCTGCACGGTTTGGGAGATTGACCTGGTTCTTCATCTTCCACTTGACTTAACTTGCTTTTATCACTTGGACCACATAGATAACATCTTGGGGACCCAAAATATGTAAACATACAAGACTTATACCAAAATATAGCTTAAGAAATGAAAAGAACAAAACCGGGTACATTCTGACCCTGCTGGGCAGTTTTGACACCTTGGGTTTAATTGCTAATTTGAACGACCAAATGAAGTCCAAATTGGATGAAACTTGATTTGTTGGAAAGCTAACATCTTGAACTTCATATCCATCAGAAAATATTAGATGTAAACCCTTAGTATGTTTGAGAAATTAAGCACACAAAAACGGGTTAACTGCTGGAATTAACCCTTGCCCTACAGTTTCAATGCTTAATCAAAACTTGGATGATTTATTCATCCTTAAACCAGCATAATAAGGATTACCTAATTGATTTGATTCTTTTTTAACAAAAGGGATGGAGGAATTTCCATCAATTAGTGAGGCTATTATACATCAAGTGGTATCAAAGCTTAGGCTACCGTCTTAAGGCCGAAGCTTCCAAACCCCAAACACAACCCTTAGCCAAACACAAAACCAACCCACAAAGAGTCAGTTACAAAATGTTTTGTAGCCTCTTCCTAGAAGCCGTAGCTGAACAAGCCCTTAAGGAGAAAGCCAAACATTCGGCCCAAGTCAAGTACTTGCAATCTCCACTAGGCCAACTCATGCAAGAAAAGAGAAGAAACTTAAGGTGTTCACGAAGCTCAAGCAAGCAAGAAGCTTTGGATGACTCAAAGGAGAACAACTTTGTGGAGGATTTTAGTGATGATGGTTATGCAAGGAGACCAAGAAGGCACCAAAGGCCTTAAGAAAGAAGCTTCAACGATTTCAAGGTAGACCTCCCCAAGTTTGAAGGCCAACTAGATCCGGATTTGTTCTTGGATTGGCTTCAAACGGTTGAAAGAGCCTTTCAGTTCAAAGATATTCCTGAAGAGAAGAAGGTAAAACTTGTTGCTTTGAAGCTTAGGAAATACGCTTCTATTTGGTGGCCAAATGTTGTTGTTAAGAGAGTTAGAAGGGTAAAAGGAAGATTAAGACTTCGAAGGAAATGAGAGCTAAACTCAAGTCCAAATTCTTCCCCCCTCCCCAATTATCTTCATGACAACTTCCTTAAACTCCATAACCTTAAACAAGGCTCTAAGACTGTAGAGGAGTACACTAGAGACTTTGAGTAACTTCCTATAAAAAGTGACTTTGATGTATGTAGCCTAGGTGATGCCAAGAGTGAAGATAAAAGATGGGAAAGATAGAAAACCAAACCAAGCAAAAACAAGTAGCTCTAACCGATTTTGGAAGATAGAATGCAACCCTCCTGTCTAGGATAAGCCAATGGCGCCACCTAGAAGAGAAGTTGGGCTATTCCTCCTTCACTTATGGATACAGAATTAAATCACCACCATAAGCAAGAAGAGGAACCTAGAAGAACACCACTTGAACTAGCCAATTCAAGCAAAAGCAACTAGGAATTTCAAAGAGAGAGTAAACACTCACTTTCTTTTGTATTTCAAATTCAAGCAGCCTTCCTACATTCCTAAAGGCCCCTTATATAGGAGGGAGCCTGAAAATTCAGATTACAAGGGGTACAAACCAAGCCAATCGGACCAAGACAAAAGGGGAAGCACAAAAAGCAAGAAAAGTACAAAAGGTGATGGTGACAGTTGCTGGCAGCTTTTCAGTTTTGCAGGGTCAACTTTCAGCAGCCATATCTCCCTTTCTACTTACCCAAATTGGCTCCAACATACCTTAATAGAAAGCTTAGAAAGTGCTCTTTCATATGACTACTTTTGGAGCTCAGTTGGTGCAGCCGTTCAGGAGTTATAGCAGAACAAGTGAGATGATGGAGTCTGACTTCCAAAAAACACCTTTAGAAGTTTCCTCTCTTTTAGCCTCCTTGGGACACGTTTGACTCTGGTTTCGTTTCCCACCCTTTTAGCCAACTCAAAAAGGGATCTAGGTTTCAAAATTCCAGGTTGTTAGGAGTACTTTAGGTTAGGGAAATTGGGCTTCCAAAACCGGGTACAATCTGGCCTGGAAGAACAGTTTGGGCAGTTGGGCTTTAACAAAGGATTTGGGTGGGCAAATGACATCCAAATGGGATGAAACTTGATTTATTGGGCAGCTAACTCTCCCATCTTTCCAGGAACACCAAAAGTTTGGCTTTAAAGCCTCAGGACGTCAGGTTACCAAGGTCCGAAAGTCGGGCCATGCGCAGGATGAACCCGGTAGAATGCAAGTGATCATCTCTTGATTGATTTCTAGTCCTTGGAAAGCCTTTATGACCTCTTGAGCTAGAAGAACCCCGTGGGGCTGATCCCCATCATCCCCCCCAGCTTGGAAAGAGTTTGTCCTCAAACTTGGTAGCTCTTCTTCTTCATCAAAGTAGGGCCTCAAATCGGCTACATAGAATGTAGCGGATACTCCATACTCGCCGGGCAAGTCAACCTTGTATGCATTGGAATTGATCTTTTCAAGGATCTTGAATGGGCCATCCGAGCGTGGAAGAAGCTTGGGCCTTCTTTTGCTTGGAAATCGTTCCTTTCTTAGATGGATCCATACTAAATCCCCGGGCTTAAATTGGACTTCCTTTCGGTGCTTGTTCACCCGTTCCTTGGTTTGATCATTGGACCTCTCAATTTTAGCTCTCACTTGGGCATGGAGCTCTTGGATTTCCTTTGCCCTTTTCTCGGCCTCCCAACTAAACTTGGTTGGAGTAGGGAGGGGTGTGAGGTCAATAGGAGTACAAGGGTTGAACCCATAGACAACTTAGAATGGAGAGAGGCCCGTGGCTTTGCTTGGCGCCCGATTGTAGGCAAACTCGGCATGGCTAAGCAACTCGTCCCAACCCTTTGTGCTCTTCTTGGCTAGGACCCTTAACAAAGTACCCAAGGTCCTATTGGTGACCTCGGTTTGGCCATCCGTTTGGGGGTGACATGATGTGTTAAATTTGAGATGAGTGCCCATCTTCTTCCATAAGGTGAGCCAAAAATGACTCATGAACTTGCTATCCCGGTCGGACACCATGCTTTTGGGAATGCCATGGGGCCTCACAATCTCCTTGAAGTAGAGGCTAGCAATTTGAGTGGCATCATGAGTGGTATGGCATGAGACAAAGTGTGCCATCTTGGAGAATCGGTCAACTACCACCATGATGGAATCCTTGTTTCTTTGTGTCCTTGGAAGGCCGGTAATGAAGTCTAAACTCACATCCTCCCAAGGAGCTTGTGGGACCGGTAAGGGTGAGTAAAGTCCTTGAGGCAAGACATGGCTTTTGGCAAGTTGACAAGTAGAACACCGTTTAACATAATGTTCGACATCCTTGGCCATCTTGGGCCAATAGTAGTGTTCTTTCAACATGAGTGTGGTCTTCTCAATGCCAAAGTGACAGGCCAAAGCCCCTCCATGGACTTCTTTAATCAAAAGCTCCCTAATACCTCCTTTAGGAACACATAACCTATTTCTTTTGAATAAGAACCCCTCTTGAATGTGAAATGGGCCGTGGGGGTGCCGTGAGCATACTTCAAAGGTCTCCTTGAAGTCTTCATCTTTGGGGTATAACTCTTTGATCAATTCAAACCCAAGGACTCTTGAATCAAGGGATGAGAGGAGGAGATATCTCCTAGACAAGGCATCCGCACCCTTGTTTAAGTGCCCGGACTTGTGGTGGATCACAAAGTGGAAAGCTTGAAGATACTCCACCCACTTAGCATGCCTTGGGTTGAGCTTGTGTTGCCCTTGTATGAACTTGAGCGCCTCATGATCCGAGTGGAGGATGAACTCTCCTCCTACCAAGTAATGTCTCCAATGTTCCAAGGCCCTTACTATGGCATAAAACTCCTTATCATATGTTGAATATTTTCACTTGGCCTCATTGAGTTTCTCACTAAAGTAAGCTAAGGGCCGGCTTTCTTGTGATAGGACCGCCCCTATGCCCACTCCCGAAGCATCACACTCAACCTCAAATATCTTGGAGAAGCTTGGAAGAGCAAGTATGGGTGCACTAGTGAGCTTCTCCTTGACATCTTCAAAGGCGGCTTGGGCCTTTTCATTCCACTCAAACTTCTTGGACTTGAGGATCTCGGTTAAAGGAGCCATGATTGTGCTAAAATTCTTGACAAACCTCCTATAGAAAGAGGCTAGTGATGTATATGTGGGTGGTAAGTGAACCAAATCAAACTCAAATAAACCCAAATAAGAATTGAACCAAAGTAAAGAGAAAATGGAAGGTTGATTGAGATGGAATGAAAATAATAACAAAAAAAGAACAAAGGATAAACAAGACATTGCACTTGAGATAATCCTTCGCGGAGCCACTCAAGGACTTGATCTTGGGCAAATCCTCTCGTCTTCACCAAGGAATCACTCTAATTGGAAAAGAAAAGAGAACCTAGAACACCACTTGAACTTGCCAAAATTCAAGATATAGAACTAGAGATTTGGAACACTTTTGAGAATCACACTCAAAGGTAATTGTATTTCACTTGGGAAAGCTTACAACTCTGAATTGAGAAACACTTTACACCCCCACTATATATAGGCAACAACAAGACAAGCAAAAGACACAAACTCCTAATAATTTAAAGCTAGAAAATTGAAAAGACTTAGGAAAAATAAAAAGACACAACTTAAAGGGATGGGGGAGGTTACAATGAACATTCCAGACTTCCTAACAGCTGAAGAAATCCATCCAAGTCGTGCATGATGTCAGCAAGGTGATGTCATGTAACCTATGTCTCTTCATTTGCCCAGCATTAACTCTATGCAGCAGCCTTCACTTCAACTGAGCATTTCTCTCAGCTCACACGTCCGAATAAGGTGATTGTGGGCTTGTTGGAAATCCCTGGAAATCTATTTTCCAGAATGGGCTCACTTGCTCAATTTGGATAAGTAGATAAAATGTTATGGCCCGAACATGACACCTATATCAGAACTGGACTGGAGCAGGACATGTCTTCTTTGAGTAATATTTAGCCCAACCAAATGACGTCCAAATTAAACATAATTAGGCTTGTTTGAAAGCTGAGATCTCAAACGTCAAAACCATGTGGAGCCTCAAGTTGTGGGACCACTTTAGTTAGGGCCAAAGTGCACACAAAAATCGGGAAATTTCGGGATGAAGGCGGTATTACCTCTTCGGGCATGAACGCCAATTTCTGGCAAAGTTTTGCAACTTCTTTGACTTCTTGAAGCTTGATTCAGTCTTTCTTGTGCTGGGCTTGATAGTCTTTGGGCCGTTCATGATGGTCTCCATCATTGAAATGCAAGGTACTCTTGATCCCCATTTGGAAAACCCGTTTGGAAAAGGCACTTTGACATTCAAATAGAACTCCATAAAGTGTCTTTTGTCATGAAATTCAAATATTGGAACCAAAGAGGAGCCTTGCCATGCATGAACTTGTTTGAAACTTACATCCCTTGAAGTTGGGTTTAAAGAATGAAAATGATCCCCTTGAAAATATACATCAGCTAGGCCATGAAAACTTCTCACTTGGTGGATGGATGAAGGAACCGGCCATTCTCGAATGGATTGGACTTTGCTCTCATCAACTTGTATCCCATGGGCCAAAACAACATATCCTAAGAAAACAACTTGGGGAGTGAAGAAGTGACACTTCTCCAAGTTGCCATATAACTTCTCTTGGGAGAGAACTTCAAGAACTTGTTGGAGGTGATTAGCATGCTCCCCCTCACCTTGGCTATAAACCAAGATGTCATCGAAATAGACCACTACAAACCTTCCGATGAAAGGCTTGAGGACTTGATTCATTAGACGCATGAAAGTACTTGGAGCATTAGTAAGGCCGAATGGCATGACCAACCATTCATATAGTCCCCCCTTGGTTTTGAATGCCGTCTTCCATTCATCCCCTTCATAGATTCGAATTTGATAGTAGCCACTCCTAAGATCAATCTTTAGAGAAAACGGTGGCCCCATGCAACTCATCAAGTAAGTCCTCCAACCTAGGGATGGGATAGCGGTACTTAATAGTAATCTTGTTGATAGCCCTACTATCCACACACATCCTCATGCTTCCATCCTTCTTTGGAACCAATAAGGCCGGGACGGCACATGGACTCAAACTCTCCCGAATCATTCCTTTGGCCAAAAGTTCATCCACTTGTCTTTGGATTTCTTGGGTTTCTTGTGGGTTCATTCTATAGGCCGGTTTATTTGGAAGGGTGGATCCGGGAATGAGGTCTATGTTGTGTTGGATGGTCCTTTGAGGGGGTAGGCCATGAGGTATTTCTTGTGGGAACACATGATCATAGGTTTGGAGAATAGGGATTAGGAGGGGGTGGGAATGAGTGATGGTTTCGATTTTCTCTAGGCCAAGTAAAAGCCATTCCTTGAATGATTCAAACTCATGGTTTTCGACCTTGAGGAGGTTGGAGAGGAGGATGTCTTTTTGTGGGGTTTCTTTTGGCTTGAGGAGTTGGGAAGGACGAATGGGGGTTAGGGTGATTTTGTTGTGGTCTAAGATAAAGGAGTAGGTGTTCATCCGGCCATCATGCATAACATTTCTATCAAAAAGCCATGGTCTACCAAGGAGTACATGACATGCATCCATGGGAATCACATCACACCAAATCTCATCCTTATAATTCTTTCCAATGCTCCAAGTAACTAAGCAACGGGATGAAACATGAATACCTTTGCCTTGGTTGAGCCATTGAATGGTGTATGGAAAGGGGTGTGGAGATGCCGTGAGTTAAAGCTTGTCCACCAAGGTCTTGGATGCCACATTGGTGCAACTCCCTCCATCGATGATGAGGGAACATACTTTGCCTCCTATGGTGCACCTTGTGTGAAAGATGGCCACCCTTTGTTCGTTCCCATCTTGAGTAGCCAACCCACTCAAAGCTCGCCTAACCACCAAGAGCTCGCCTTCATCCGGACCCTCCTCCACTTCTTCTGGGGTCTCATTCAAATACAACTCCTTCTCTTCCTCCATTTCTTCCTCAAAAGATGCTTGGTATTCGGCTAGGGTAACCACTCTCTTGGTTGGGCATTCGGATGCAATGTGCCCTAGGCCTTGGCACCTAAAGCACCTTCTTGTCTCCTTAGGTTTTGTGGACATTTGAGGGGCTGTTTTGGGGACCGTAGGTGGAGGTGGTTTCGGGTTTGGAGGGTTAAAGGGCTTTGGGGTAGTGTAGGAAGGCCTTTGAGGAGTGTAGGCACGATTTTGTGGTTTAAAGGCCTCACTCTTCCCCTTAGCTTTCTTTTGTAGTTCCACCTTATAAGCTAAAGAGCTTAACTCATCAAGGGTGGTGTATGGGTACAATTCTACTATATGGGCTATCTTCTCATCCAACCCACCAAGATACCTCACCAAAGTTTGTTCCTCATCCTCCTTAAGGTCACATTTTATGATCAATTGCTCAAATTCCCTCGTATATTCCTCCACACCTAAAGACCCTTGTTTCAAATGGTGGAATCTAGAAAAGTTCTCTTGAAGGTAGTGAGAGGGAAGGAACTTCTCTTTGAGTTTTTCTTTCATTTTCCTCCAAGTTTTAATCTTCCCCTTCCCCTTCCTAGTCCTCTTAGATAAAACATTAGCCCACCAAGTAGAAGCATACTTTCGAAGTTTAAGGGCTACTAGTTTTACCTTCTTTTCATCCGGGATGTCCTTGTAATCGAACACTCTCTCCACGGTTTGTAGCCAATCCAAGAACTCATCTGGATCAAGCTTGCCTTCAAACTCGGGAATGTCAACCTTGAAGTCGTTGAAGCCACCTCCATGGTGCCTTCCTTGCCTCCTTGAGCCTCTACTAGCTCCACTTTGAGATCCAAATGGGTTGAGATCCGAATCACTCTCTTCCGGTTCACTAGATTCACTTGGAATAGGTGAATCCCTCAAGTTGTTTCTCTTTTCTCTCATGAGTTTTTGAAGTTGGGATTGCAAATACTTAACTCTAGCTTCCATTTTGGCCTTTTCTCTCAAGGCTTGCTCGGCTATTTGTTCGGAAGTACGGCTAGAGGACATGATGTGTAAGCTTTGTGAACGAAAAGAACGAAAATAGGCTGAAAAGGAGGTGGCACGGTCGTGCCTTTAGGCACAGGTAGGCCGTGCCAAATTGCTGTCAAAAGGTGAAAAGTGGCTGGAAAGACAGTGGCACGGTCGTGCCCTTAAGCACGGGTAGGTCGTGCCAAAATGCTGTCCAGTGCGGGTGAAGAAAGGCCGTTTTGTGGTTTGTGTTTGAGAAATGTGTTTGGGGTGGAAGCTTGGCCAAGAGGGTAGCCTAAGCTCTGATACCAAGATGATGTATGTAGCCTAGGTGATGCCAAGAATGAAGATAAAAGATGGGAAAGATAGAGAACCAAACCAAGCAAAAACAAGTAGCTCTAACCGATTTTGGAAGATAGAATGCAACCCTCTTGTCTAGGATAAGCCAATGGCGCCACCTAGAAGAGAAGTTGGGCTATTCCTCCTTCACTTATGGATACAGAATTGAATCACCACCATAAGCAAGAAGAGGAACCTCGAAGAACACCACTTGAACTAGCCAATTCAAGCTAAAGCAACTAGGAATTTCAAAGAGAGAGTAAACACTCACTTTCTTTGTATTTCAAATTCAAGCTGCCTTCTTACATTCCTAAAGGCCCCTTATATAGGAGGGAGCCTCAAAATTCAGATTACAAGGGGCACAAACCAAGCCAATCGGACCAAGACAAAAGGGGAAGCACAAAAAGCAAGAAAAGTACAAAAGGTGATGGTGACAGTTGCTGGCAGCTTTCCAGTTTTGCAGGGTCAATTTTCAGCAGCCATATCTCCCTTTCTACCTACCCAAATTGGCTCCAACATACCTTAATAGAAAGCTTAGAAAGCGCTCTTTCATATGACTACTTTTGGAGCTCAGTTGGTGCAGCCGTTCAGGAGTTATGAGCAGAACAAGTGAGATGGTGCAGTCTGACTTCCGAAAAGCACCTTTAGAAATTTCCTCTCTTTTAGCCTCCTTGGGGCACGTTTGACTCTGGTTTCTTTTCCCACCCTTTTAGCCAACTCAAAAAGGGATCTAGGTTTCAAAATTCCAGGTTGTTAGGAGTACCTTAGGTTAGGGAAATTGGGCTTCCAAAACCGGGTACAATCTGGCCTGGAAGAACAGTTTGGGCAGTTGGGCTTTAACAAAGGGTTTGTGATGGAAATCCCGCCATCCCTTTTGTTAAAAACGAATCAAATCAATTAGGTAATCTTATTATGCTGGTTTAAGGATGAATAAATCATCCAAGTTTTGATTAAACATTGAAACTGCAGGGCAAGGGTTAAATCCAGCAGCTAACCCATTTTTGAGTGCTTAATTTCTCAAACATACTAAGGGTTTACGTCTAATATTTTTTGATGGATTTAAAGATCAAGATGTTAGCTTTCCAACAAATCAAGTTTCATTCAATTTGGACTTCATTTGGCCGTTCAAATCAGCAATTAAACTCAAGGTGTCAAAACTGCCCAGTAGGGCCAGGATGAACCCGGTTTTGTTCTTTTTATTTGTTATAATATAGTTTGGTTTAAGTCTTGAATTTTTACATATTTTGGGTCCCCAAGATCTTAGCTTTCATGTCCGATTAGAATTACCAGATTTGGAGTTCAATTGGTTAGTGAATTAAGCTAATTAGTAAACCTGTGCTGTTTTGGAGTCCAATCTGCACGGTTTCGGAGATCAGGCTGACTCAAGGGTAAATGACGTCCAAATGCTATGATTCAAAAAGAAGGGTAAACTAGACATCTTGAGGTTTCCTTCCATGTAAGGAAATCCTAGATTACTCAGCATTTGAGGTGTCAAACATGAAGCACAAGACAAGGCAGAAACCGGCACCTTGACACCCGGTTACTTAGCTAGGTTGTTTTCCCTCCTAGATGGGTTTGCTAGAGGTATGTGCTTGCCTACTCGGTCACCTTGATCTGCTTGGTAAGTTGTCACTCATCCACATAGGAGTGAGACATGTGGAAGCAAGAAGAAGGCGACACTTGGCAAGCTATGAATCGGCCACACTCACTCTACATGGCAGCCATATTTTCATCAACCTTTTGAGGTGTCAGCCGTGTGAAACTTACCTCTCTTGAAGGGAAATTGAGTCAACAAGGTTTCTTAATGCTTAGGAAAGAGTTTAAGAAGGAAATCTTGTGTTTTGTAGCTTAAACTTTCAGCTTATGTATGTTTTAGCTTAAACCGTGTATTACTAAGCATAGGATTAGTTTAATGACTTTCCTTGCCTAGAAGGGAAGCTCTTTTCATGTAATCACAAGGCTATATAAGTGCCTTGGCTGCTCTTTTGTAAAAACAAGTTTTGAGTATTAAAGTTGAGAGCAAAGACTTTGTGTCTTGTGATTTCTTAAACACTTAACTTGCTTATACTTAATTGTGGCCGATTAAGGTGGTGACCAAGTGAGTCTTGATCTTTGGTTAGGTGGTGTAGCTTATCCTAATCCAAGATTAAGGGCCCTAAGCTAAGTGATTAGTGGTGTATCTTATCTAATCACAAGGCTTAGAACTATCCAGATTCCATTGAATTCACTTAAAGTTCATGAAGTTAGCTTTGGGTTCCTTAAACCAAAGCTCTCTTTTTTCATGTTCTAATCAGTGAACTTCATTCCCACATCTCCTTTTTGTTTTCATATTCATTTCAAGCTTAATCAAGGCCAAGAATTCTTGCTTTGATTCAGTTTTAAGCCCAAACACAAAAGTCATCTCAAAAAGCGTGAAAATCACAAACTAGGCGTGCTTAGGCAGCAAGTTGGCACGGTGCCCCCGTGCCTTGAAGCACGACCGTGCCACCCCTAGTTCGTGAGTTTCCCACTTGTTTTGGTTGTGTTCCTGTTGTAAGTTAGCTTGGGTTGTTCCTACCCTTGAGACTTACATCATTTTTTGGTATCAGAGCAAGTTCAGATCCTTGCCTGAACCCCACGCTCCCTAATTAAATCCAAACACAAACAGCCTACTTACGTTTCAAATCAATCCACAAAGAACCCTAGACCTCATCCTTCATGCCATCTTCAATGAACTTGGAGAAAGAACTAGCTTTTATTGATATTGGATATGCTTGCTTTGCAATTCCAAAATTTGATGGCGAAATGGAAGAGTTCACAGGTTGGTTATCTAAGGTGGAACGAGTTTTTGCTTGTTGTATCCTTAATGACCAAGAGAAGTTCAAAGTGGTTATTTTAAGATTGAGAGGTTGTGCACTTCAGTGGTGGAATAAGTACAAGTTTGAGCGAAAAAAGAAAGGAAAAGAGAAGGTGAGAACTTGGAAGAAATTGAGTAGTAAGATGAAGGGTTCCTTTTGCCCATCCACTTACACGCCAATGAAAGAAAGTATCTCCATTAAGCCCACGAGTTCACTCCCTTCCACCCCACAAAAAAAACCAACCCCACAAATGATCTTTCCCTCACAACTTAGAAGGTGTCTCAAGTGCCAAGGGCTTGGACACTTAGCCACGGATTGCCCAAACAACAAAGTCATTACCTCGGAAGAAAGGAAAGCCGTGAGAAAGGAGGAAAATCAGGAGGAAAAGAAGATGCCCTTAGTGGAAGAACCGAAGGAGGATGAATTAGAGGAGGAAAAAGAAGAGGATGAAGAAGATGATCTTGAGGAGATAGAGATTGAGGCAAATAAAGGTGCTATCCTCACTTTAAACATCCACCATCCACCTAGAAGCCATGAGCATCTCATCCTTCCCACCACTTTTCATAAACCACCATCATTTTTTTCCACTCCACCCACACCTAAAACACCCAACCCAAATTTCTGTCAATCCATTTCAGAACCATTACTAAAAGCTCCTAATTTTGAGTTAAGAGCATTTGAAGAATTGGTTCGAAGCAAGTCCAAGAAGTCCCCTACATCCACCATTCAGATCAGCAAGGGGAAGGTAAAGAAAAAAGTATCTAAGTTCAAAAGAGACTTGTTTTCATGGTTGATTTTATTTCAACCAGAATTGAGCCAAAAGAGGAGTTCATTACCTACTATGATTTGAGGGCAAATCATTTTTAACAAGGGGAGTATGATGGAAATCCCGCCATCCCTTTTGTTAAAAACGAATCAAATCAATTAGGTAATCTTATTATGCTGGTTTAAGGATGAATAAATCATCCAAGTTTTGATTAAACATTGAAACTGCAGGGCGAGGGTTAAATCCAGCAGCTAACCCATTTTTGTGTGCTTAATTTCTCAAACATACTAAGGGTTTATGTCTAATATTTTTTGATGGATTTGAAGATCAAGATGTTAGCTTTCCAACAAATTAAGTTTCATCCAATTTGGACGTCATTTGGTTGTTCAAATTAGCAATTAAACCCAAGGTGTCAAAACTGCCCAGCAGGGCCAGGATGAACCCGGTTTTGTTCTTTTTATTTCTTATGATGTAGTTTAGCTTAAATCTTGTATTTTTACATATTTTGGGTCCCTAAGATCTTAGCTTTCATTTACAATTGGAATTACCAGATTTGGAGTTCAATTGGTTAGTGAAATAAGCTAATTCGTAAACCTGTGCTGTTTTGGAGTCCAATCTGCACGGTTTTGGGAATCAGGCTGATTCAAGGGGCAAATGACGTCCAAATGCTACGATTCCAATTGGACGGTAAACTAGACATCTTGAGGTTTCCAACCATGTAAGAAACGTAGCAATTAGTCATCATTTGAGGTGTCCAACATGCATTGCAAGTGGAGGCAGAAACCGGCTGCTTGACACCCGGTTGCTTCGCCTGGTGGTTTTCCTCCTTCAAGGGGTTTGCTTAAGGTGGAAGGCTGCCAAGCAGGTCATTTTGAGCTGCTTGATTAAGCACCACTTAGCTACTTGAGAAAGAGACACGTGGAGCTAGTGAAACGCCACCATTTTGCAAGCTCTCATTTGACCACTCAAGCATGACATGGCACACATGCAATTTTCAGTCCTTTTGAGGTGGCAGCCATGCTCTCTTACCCTCCTTGAAGGGAAATTGAGTCAACAAGGTTTCTTAATACTTAGGAAAGAGTTTAAGAAGGAAATCTTATGTTTTGTAGCTTAAACTTTCAGCTTATGTATGTTTTAGCTTAAACCGTGTATTACTAAGCATAGGATTAGTTTGATGACTTTCCTTGCCTAGAAGGAAAGCTCTTTTCATGTAATCACAAGGCTATATAAGTGCCTTGGCTGCTCTTTTGTAAAACAACAAGTTTTGAGTATTAAAGTTGAGAGCAAAGACTTTGTGTCTTGTGATTTCTTAAACACTTAACTTGCTTATCCTTAATTGTGGCTGATTAAGGTGGTGACCAAGTGAGTCTTAATCTTTGGTTAGGTGGTGTATCTTATCCTGATCTAAGATTAAGGGCCCTAACCTAAGTGATTAGTGGTGTATCTTATCTAATCATCTAGCTTAGAACTATCCAGATTCCATTGATTCAATTAAAGTTCATGAAGTTGAGCTTTGGGTCCTTAAACCAACGCTCTCTTTTTATGTTCTAATCAGGAACTTCATTCCCACATCTCCTTTTGTTTTCATATTCATTCAAGCTTAATCAAGGCCAAGAATTCTTGCTTGATTCAGTTTTGAGCCCAAACACAAAAGCCATCTCAAAACCCGTGAAAATCACAAACTAGGCGTGCTTAGGCAGCAAGTTGGCACGGTGCCCCCGTGCCTTGAAGCACGACCGTGCCACCCCTAGTTCGTGAGTTTCCCACTTGTTTTGGTTGTGTTCCTGTTGTAAGTTAGCTTGGGTTGTTCCTACCCTTGAGACTTACATCAGTTTGGGTGGGCAAATGACATCCAAATGGGATGAAACTTGATTTATTGGGCAGCTAACTCTCCCATATTTCCAGGAACACCAAAAGTTTGGCTTTAAAGCCTCAGGACTTCAGGTTACCAAGGTCAGAAAGTCAGGCCATGCGCAGGATGAACCCGGTAGAATGCAAGTGATCATCTCTTGGTTGATTTCTAGTCCTTGGAAAGCCTTTATGACCTCTTGAGCTAGAAGAACCCCTTGGGGCTGATCCCCATCAGACTTAAAGGAGGATGACTCACAAACTTTGATTCGTTAGTTGAGTGGCTTAGACGAACAAATGGCCAATGTTATGGAGCCACACCTGTATACTTCCCTAGATGAGTTATGCATTTTAGCTCACAAGGTGTAGTTAAAAAAGAGAACCAAAGGCAAGGGCATGGTTTCTAAACCAAACCCATGACCTTATCCATTCCAAAAGCCATCTTACTACCCTCCCAAATCTGCCCCGAACACAAACTCGAGACCTCCCCCTACTGCTCCACAAACCCCCTCAAAACAGCCCCCTAAACCCGTGGATAAGAAGAGATGCTTTTGTTGTCAAGGCCTTAGACACTGTGCATCTGAGTGCCCTAACAAGAGAGTTGTTACTTTAGCCGAATACCAATCTTTTTTGAGGAGATTATGAAGGAAGAGGAGGAAGGTGAAAGGGCACTTCTCATGATCGAAGCACTAGAAGAACTAGAGGAGGGACCCAATAAAAGAGAAATGCTTGTGATTAGGCATGCTTTGAGTGGTCTTGCTTCCCGAAATGACTTGGAACAAAGGAAAAACATCTTCTACACTCGGTGTACCATGAGTGGGAAGGTTTGTTCTCTAATTATAGATGGGAGAAGTCATGCTAATGTTGCTTCTAACAATCTCATGGAGAAGCTCAAGCTCTCAATCTCACCACACCCAAGCCCTTACACTATTCAATGGCTCAATCAAGGAAAAGGCTTGCAAATCTCTTCTCGTTGCTTGGTTGCTTTATCCATTGGTAAGAACTACAAAGATGAGATTTGGTGTGATATTGTGCCTATGGATGCTTGTCACGTCCTCTTGGGACATCCTTGGCTCTTTGATAGAAGTGTTATGTATGATGGCCGTTTAAACGTATACATCTTCACCAAAGACCGCAACAAAATCACCCTCACTCATCTCAAACCCACCTCCTAAAGAAATCCTCAAGACACTCCTAGCATGGATGTCTTTCTTGCAACCCTTCTCCATTCCCAACTCCATGAGTGTGATGATTTCAAAGAAATGGATTTTACTTGGCCACAAGTCGGCCGAAGCTAAGGATTCTTCCCATCCTTTTCTAGTTCCCCTCCTTAAGGCCTTTAAGCATGTCTTTGCAAGTGAGGTACCCCACAGCCTCCCTCCCAAAAGGTCCGTACAATGCAAAATTGACTTCATCCCTGGTGCCACATTTCCAAACAAGTCGGCTTACCGTATGAACCCTCAATAGACACAAGATGTACAACGATAAGTAGATGAGCTACTAGCTAAGGACTTGATCCGTGAAAGCCTAAGCCCTTGTGCCATGCCCGCCTTACTTGTACCTAAGAGGGAAGGTTGCATGAGTTTGGTGTGTGGATAGTAGAGCGATCAACAAGATTACTATTAAATATTGCTTTTCTATGCCACAATTGGAGGACCTTCTAGATGAACTTCATCGAGCCACCATTTTTTTAAAGATTGCTCTTAGAAGTGCCTACTATCAAATTTAGATCTTTGAAGTGGATGAGTGGAAAACAACTTCCAAAGCCAAGGGAGGACTATACGCGTGGCTTGTCATGCCCTTGGGTTTAACAAATGCACTAAGCACTTTCATGAGGCTTATGAACCAAGTTCTAAAGCCCTTCATCGATAAGTATGTTGTTATCTGCTTCGATGATATATTGGTGTATAGCCATAGTGAGCAAGACCATGTCGAGCACTTGCATCAAGTCTTGAGTACTCTAGCTCAAGAAAAGCTTTATGGGAACTTAGAGAAATGTCACTTTTTCTCCTTATAATTCATATTCTTGGGATATGTTGCTTCGGCCCAAGGCATTCAAGTGGATAAAAACAAGATCAAGGCCATCCGTGAGTGGCCCGTCCCTACATTAATTCAACAAGTTCGAAGCTCCCACGATCTAGCCTCTTTCTATAGGAGGTTTATGAAGAATTTTAGCACCATTGTTACTCCCATGACCGAAGTTCTCAAGGCTAAATGATTTGAATGGACCAAACAAGCTCAAAAGGCCTTTGAGGACATCAAGCTCAAGCTCACAAGTGCACCTAGTCTAGCACTCCCAAGCTTCTCCAAAGTCTTTGAAGTGGAATATGATGCCTCCATTATGGGAATAGGGGCTGTCCTATCTTGAGGAAAGAGGCCCGTAGCTTTCTTTAATGAAAAGCTTAGTGATGCAAAGAGAAAATACTCCCCTTATGACAAGGAGTTCTATTGCAATTGTGAGAGCTTTGGAGTATTGGCGACAGTACTTGGTGGGAGGAGAGTTCACTATCCATTCAGATCATGAGGCTCTCCAGTTCGTTCAAGGTTAACATAAGCTCAATCCAAGTCATATAAAGTGGGTTGAGTACTTACAATCCTTTCATTTCATGATCCACCACAAGGTCGGGAAGATGAATGAGGCTGCGGATGCATTATCAAGAAGGTACCTCTTACTCTCTACCTTGGAATCCAAAGTCCTTGGTTTTGAATGTGTTAAGGAGATGTATGCCCAAGATGAAGATTTCAAGGAAACCTATGAGAAATGCACTAGCCATGCTCACGGATTGTTCTATTTAGAGAATGGGTTTCTTTTTAAGGGAAACCGGTTATGCGTATCGAAGTGTGGGTTTAGTGATGTATATGAGCTCTCAAATGACCAAGTAATGTTATCTTTTGTGGGTTTTTGGTTAAGGAAGAAAGAACATAAAGGATAGGTTCAAGGGTTGTGTTTGAGATAAGCTGAGAGGCGCCACTCAAATCAATCCTTGGGCGAATTCCTTCTTCTTTCTAGGATACAGAAATGAATCACCACCTAGAGGAGTTTAGGAAACTAGAATACCACTTGAGTTTGCCAACACTCAAGATATAGAACTAGGTTTTGCACACTCACTTTGAGAGAACACTCAAAAGCTGAATTGTATTACTTGAAGTTGATTGTAGATGAATTGAAAACAACCCTATGCTATGGCCTTTATATAGTAGAGGCCTTATATAATGAAAAGGTATGAAAACACACGAAAATAATGAAAGAAAAACAAGGCAAAATTTCAGCAACCACATTCGGATGCACTAAGGTGAAGTGGTGTGTCTCTTGAAGCCTTTTGGTGTGAATGGAGTGTAGCAGCCATGGGGAATTCATGCACCTTACTTTCACACGTTTTGCGCCTTGCAAAGGGGCAAGGAACACGGTTGAAGAGGAAGAACCCAGCAGCAATAGCCGAAATGAGGTGTACACACAAGCCACACGCATTTTGCCATCAATGCATTCACACCTGCAGCAAGCCCAACTTCCAGAGGGCATATCTCTCAGATTACTTGGCCAAATTCAATGATCTTGGGCTTGTTGGAAAGCTCTGGATGTCTATTTTCTAGGGAATGTTCATTTGCTGCATTTGGACCAGCCGATCAAAGTTATGGCCCAAAGAGTAGAGACTACCCAAAACTAGACTGCATTTCAGTACTTTATTTTGTGGGCTGAAGTTGACCAACCAAATGGACTCCAAATAATGTGTGGTTGGTCTTGTTAGAAAGCTCTTTTCTTAGGCTAGATTAATGTAAGGACCATCAGAATTTTGGCCCATTACATTTTTCTGTAAAGGAGTAACAAAAATCGGGTGTGTTGAGGATGAACTAGGCGTGAGTTCTTCCGGCATTGTCACGGCTTTTCTGCATAGTATAGCAAATTCTTTGGCCTCTTTGAGCTTTCTAGGATCTTCCTTGAGCTGAGTAGTAGTAGTAGGATTTATGAGCATGGTGCATGATGCTCTTAATCCCCCATATGGGAAATCCCTTTGAATAAGCACTTTGAAGTTCAAAACGAACTCCACAAAGTGTCTTGTTTCATGGAACTCAAATAATGGGACCAAATATAACTGTTTCCATGCATGATCTTGTTTGGTCATTTCCTCCCTTGAAGTTGAGCTTGAGGAATGAAAATGATGCATATGGAAATATGCATCATACTCCCCGGGTTGTTTGGAGTTTGTCCTCAAACTCAAAAGGTCTTTGCTCTTCTCATAAAAGGGGTCAATCTCGTGAAATGTGGTTCTTTGTAGGGAAAGGCCATAGGACATCTTTGGAGGGAGAGCAAAGCCATGGGCTGGATAAAAGGGGAAGAGGGGAAGGTCAATTTTGTGTTGTATGGATCTCGGTGGGGGAAGGCCATGGGGAATTTCTTGTGGAAACACATGGTGGAAGGTTTGTAAGAGAGGGGTGAGTAGAGGGTGTGAGGGAGATGGAGGCTTTGGCTCATCTTGTAGGAGAATCAAGTCTTTGAAAGACTCAAACTCATGATGTTGGGATTTGAGAAGGGTGGTGAGAGAGACATCCAAGTGAGGGTTGTCTTTGGTCTTAGTAGAGGGAGTGGATTTAAGAGGGGTCAAGGTAATTTTCTTTTGGTCTTTGTGGAAGGTGTAAGTGTTCATCCAGCCATCATGGATGACACTTCTACCAAATAACCAAGGTCTTCCCAAAAGGATGTGACAAGCATCCATGGGAACTATATCACACCATAGCTCATCTTTGTAGTGTTTACCAATGGAGAGAGAAACGAGGCATCGGGTAGAAATTTGCATACCTTTGCCTTGATTTAGCCATTGGATAGTGTAAGGCTTAGGATGAGGTGTGGCTTTGAGCTTGAGCTTGTCCACCATGGTCTTGGAGGCAACATTAGCACAACTATCTCCATCTATATAATGAGTGAGCATACCTTCCCTTCAACGGTGCACCTTGTATGGAAAATAGCTTCTCTTTGTTCCAAGTTGTCTTGGGTGGCAAAACCACTCAAGGCTCTTCTAATGACCAACAATTCACCTTCATCGGGGCCTTCTTCAAGTTCTTCCACATTTTCCACCAAGCAATCTTCTCCTTCTTCTTCTTCATGTGGCTCCTCAAAGGAAGCTTGGTACTCGACAAGGGACACTATTCTTTTGTTAGGACATTCAGATGCAACATGTTCTAAGCCTTGGCATCGAAAGCACCAGATTTTGTCCTTGGGCTTCGAAGGTACCTTTGTAAAGGGTATAGAGGTGGCAGGAGGGGTGCTTTTGGGTTGTGAGGGGTTTTGGGGTTTGGGAGGAAAGTAGGAAGGCTTTTGAGTGGGGAATGGCCGAGGAGTGGGTCTAGAAATGGGGCTCTTTCCTTTAGACTTCTTTCATTGCTCTACTTTGTAAGCAAGAGAACTCAAGTCATCTAAGGAAGTGTATGGATACAGTTCAACTACATGAGCAATAGACTCGTCCAAGCCACTTAGGTACCTTACCATTGTTTGGGCATCATCTTCTCTCAAGTCACATTTGAGTAGGAGTTGTTCAAACTCCCGGGTATACTCTTCAACACTCTTGAAACCTTGCTTTAGGTGATGGAGCTTGAAGTAGTTGTCTTGAATATAATGTGAAGGAAGGAACTTGGACTTGAGTTTTTCTTTCATCTTAGCCCATGTTCGAATCTTCCCTTTCCCATTTCTTACTCGTTTGGCCACAAGGTTTGCCCACCAAATAGATGCAAACTTTCGGAGTTTGAGGGCAACGATTTTTACCTTCCTATCTTCAGCCACGTCTTTGTACTCAAAGACTTGTTCAATGGTTTGCAACCAATCTAGGAAGTGATCTGGGTCGAGTTGGCCTTCGAATTCTGGAATGTCAACTCTGAAATCGCCAAGACTGCTCTCTTGTCTTCTTTGGTATCTTCTTGGAAAATCCTCTTCATAACTAGAGTTAGCATGGTAACTCTTTTCTTCCCTTTCGGACTCATCCGAACCCACATGAGTATGTAAGTGAGAGGGGCTTTGATTCCATCTTCTTTTCTCTTCCATGAGTTGGCCAAGTTGAGTTTGGAGGTACTTGACTTGGGCTTGCAACTCGTCAACTCGATCTTAGGACTTTCTTGAACACATTGGGAATGTGTTTAGGCTAGAAATAGGCTGTTTTGGAGAAGAGGAGGGAGGGCACGGTCGTGCAATGGGGCACTGGGGAACCGTGTTTGAGTGCTGCTTTGAAAATACTGAAAATCAAGGGTGGCACTGATGGAGACCATCCCACCAAACCGTCAAGGCTGCCAAGAAGATAATGAGGTGAATTTGAGCATAACCCCAAGAATTGAAGAGCATGTAGTTAAAGACCTTGAAGTGATGAAGCCATGTAGTGTTGCTGAAGAGTTTGAACAACTCTTGATTCAAGAAGTACGCCCTACCGAACTCCAAGCACCCGAGGTGGAGGCATGTGGGGTTATTGAAGAAGTTGAGCA
The DNA here is from genome assembly GCA_029747015.1 of Carnegiea gigantea. NCBI lineage: Eukaryota > Viridiplantae > Streptophyta > Magnoliopsida > Caryophyllales > Cactaceae > Carnegiea > Carnegiea gigantea. The sequence continues at coordinate 18,427 of JAKOGI010003333.1, read as the reverse complement.
ACTCTTGACCCAAGAAGAATTCACCTTAACCCCCATTCAACCTTCCTAACCCCTCAAGCCACAAAAGGACCGACAAGCCTTAACCCTCATTCATCCTTCCCAAACCCTTGCCCCCAAAGAAGATTTCTCACTTCCGCCTCTTCTCCTCACCAGGTATGACCCGTTTTATCATCCTCACCTCACCCTCTTCTATATCTCTCTATAGGTGATGCCCTGTGACCTCCTTCCCCAAAAGCTCCCATATTGTGAGCGTGACCCCTTTCTTGAGAAGCTTGCTAACCCATTGAGCTTGAGGACAAACTCAAAACCACCCGGGGAGTATGATGCATATTCCCATATGCATCATTTTTATTTTTATTTTTATTTAAGGTCAACTTCCAAAAAGAAAAGTGTCAAACAAGAGCGTGCATGGGAACTCTCATATTTTCTCTTATTATATGAGTTCAAGGACTTTAGACACCATGAAGAAGTCAAGCAAGTGGCGAAAATCTGGATAAAACTCATATTCCTTCCGGAAGAATTGGTGCCCGATTCATCCCGTCGGAAGGTAATTTTTTGTGTGCACTTTTGGCCTTCCTAAAGTGGTCCCACAACTTGAGGCTCCACATGGTTTTGAAGTTTGAGATCTCAGCTTTCAAACAAGCCCAATTATGTTTAATTTGGACGTCGTTTGGTTGGGTTAAATATTACTCAAAGAAGACATGTCCTGTTCCAGTCCAGTTCTGATATAGGTGTAATGTTCGGACCATAACTTTTGATCTACTTATCCAAATTGAGCAAATGAGCCCATTCTGGAAAATAGATTTCCAGGGCTTTCCAACAAGCCCAGAATCACCTGATTTGGACGTGTGTGATGAGAGTTATGCTCAGTTGAAGTGAAGGCTGCTGCATGGAGTTAATGCTGGGCAAGTGAAGAGACATAGGTTACATGACATCACCTTGCTGACATCATGCACGACTTGGAGTGTTCTAGATGGATGTCTTCAGCTGATTGGAAGCCTAGAATATTCTTTGTAACCTCCCCCACCCCTTTATGTTGAGTCTTTCCATTTTCCAAGCCTTTTCAATTTTCTAGTTTTAATTGCTAGGAGTTTTTAAGTCTTTTGGTTATCTTTGTTTAGCCTATAAATAGGTGGGTTATGTAGTTGCATTTGAATTCAGAGTTGTAAGCTTTCCCAAGTGAAATGCAATTACCTTTGAGTGTGATTCTCAAAAGTATTCCAAATCCCTAGCTCTATATCTTGAATTTTGGCAAGTTCAAGTGGTGTTCTAGGTTCTCTTTTCTTTTCCAATTGGAGTGATTCCTTGGTGAAGACAAGAGAATTTGCCCAAGATCAAGTCCTTGAGTGGCTCCGTGAAGGATTATCTCAAGTGCAAGGTCTTGTTTATCCTTTGTTCTGTTTTGCCATTATTTTCATTCCACCTCAATCAACCTTCCATTTTCTCTTTACTTTGGTTCAATTCTTATTTGGGTTTATTTGAGTTTGATTTGGTTCACTTACCACCCACATATACATCAGGGAGCGTGGGCTTCAGGCAAGGATCTGAACTTGCTCTGATACCAAATACGATGTGCCTGCCGAGGGTTCAAGCCAAAACTCAAATTAAGAGTGAAAGCTTAAAACCAAGGAAGAATACAATCAAGGAAAAAACCAAGAAAATTGGCACGTTAGGGGCTGTTTGTGAGGCAGCAACAACGTGAGGTGGGGATGGAATTTAGAATCAAGGGATTCTAAATGGAAAAAGGAAAAGGAACTTGATGTATCTTCAAGGGATTAATTGCAAACTCAAACCAAAATTCAATGTAAACTGAAAACTAGCAAAGTGCACTTGAAACCCGTGAGGAATATCAAGGTAAATGGATAGTTCAAAACTGATGTTTGGATACAGAAACACCACCAAACACTAGTTTAGGGCCCTTAACTTTAATTAGGATACAGAAACACCACCTAATTAAGAGTTAAGACTTTACTTAGACACCACCTTAATCGGCCTAATTAAGGATAAGCAAGTTAAGTGTTTAAAGGAAACTCAAAGACACAAAGTCTCTTCTCTCAATTCGAAATTCAAGTATATATTTCACAATGAACAACTAAGGCACTTATATAGCCTTCAAAATACACAAAAGGAGCTTTCCTTCTAAGGTAGGAAAGTCATTAAGCTAACTTAAGCTAATTAGTACACGGTTAGAGCTTAAACAAGTATAAGCTGAAAGTTTAAGCTATAAAACACAAGATTTCCTTCTTAAACTCTTTCCTAAGCATTAAGAAACCTTGTTGACTCAATTTCCCTTCAAGGGAGGTAAGGTATACACGGCTGCCACCTCAAAAGGTTGATGAATACATGGTTGCCATGTAGGGTGAGTGTGGCTGGTTCATAGCTTGCCAAGTGTCACCTTCTTCATGCTTCCACGTGTCTCACTCCTATGTGGCTGAGTGGCAGCATACCAAGTAGCTCAAGGTGATCAAGTAGGCAAGCACACACCTCTAGCAAACCCAACTAGGAGGGAAAACCACCTAGCTAAGTAACCGAGTGTCTAGGTGCTGGTTTCTTCCGTGTCTTGTGCTTCATGGTTGACACCTCAAATGCTGAATAATTTGAGCTTTCTTTACATAGAAGGAAACCTTAAGATGTCTACTTCACCCTCCTTTTTGAATCAAAGCATTTGGACGTCATTTACCCCTTGAATCAGCCTGATTTCCCAAACCGTGCAGAATTGACTCCAAAACAACATAGGTTTACTAATTAGCTAATTCACTAACCAATTGAACTCCAAATCTGGTAATTCCAATTGGACATGAAAGCTAAGATCTTAAGATTTTCAAGGGCGTAAAAATTGGACATTAAACCTCATGGAAGATTAAGAAATGCAATCACCAAAACTGGGTAAAATCTTGTTGTAAACTGTCTTCAGGGCCGTTTGTATATCTTAGTTTTATTGGCTAATTTGAGAGGGTAAATGAAGTCCAAATGGGATGATACTTGATTTTTCGGAAAGCTGGCTTAATGAACTTCTATCTCAATGCAAAATATTGGGCTTAAACCTTAAAGAAGTTTAAGTAATTAACCTCTCAAAACTATTTTTGCTGCTGGAAGCAAACCATGACCTGCTGTTTTAGGTCTTAAACAAAATAAGGATGATTTATTCATCCTTTAAACACCAAAATGAAATTACCTAATTGATTTGCTTCTTTTAAATCAAGGGGCATGGAGGGATTTCCATCACCTTTGAATAAGGCACTTTGAAGTTCAAAACAAACTCCACAAAGTGTCTTGTGTTATGGAACTCAAATAATGGGACCAAATATAACTGTTTCCATGCATGATCTTGTTTGGTCATTTCCTCCCTTGAAGTTGAGCTTGAGGAATGCAAATGATGCATATGGAAATATGCATCATTTGGGGAACTCTTGATTCAAGAGCTCCATGGAGGCGCCTTGGCCGGACATTTTGACGTAGAGAAGGCTTGTTCCATGCTCAAAGAGCATTACTCTTGGCCAAGCATGTCCAAGGATGTATGTGAAAACGTGCTCCACTTGCCAACTTACCAAGAGTCACCTTTGGCCTCAAGGCCTTTACTCACCACTCCCAGTTCCATAAGGCCCACGGGAGGATGTTTGCTTGGATTTCATCACGGGTTTGCCAAGAACTTAAAGGCACAAGGATTCCATCATGGTGGTGGTGGATAAGTTTTCAAAGATGACTCATTTTGTGGCATGCCATACCACAAATGATGCCTCTTGCATTGCAAACCTTTACTTCAAAGACATTGCGCGTCTTCATGGCATTCTAAGAAGTGTGGTCTCAAACTGAGACACCAAGTTCTTGAGTAATTTTTGGCTCAGTTTATGGAGAAAGCTACGCAGTCATCTAAAGTTTAGTACAACTTTCCACCCTGATGGAGTTCTGGTGGTCATCCCTCACTTCCATAATGTTTAGGCAAGAACCAAAAATCAAAAAACAAGCCTAGACATCAAAATACACCATGCTGCCGGGTCAAATTGCACTTACCCGTGAAATCTGATTATGGTCACCTAATTTTGGGGTGACTTAAGTCCTTAATTTTGGTGTTCTCATAAACCCTAGGATGTTAGGTTTCTAATAAAATAAGTTTCAGCCTCATTAGAGTTCATTTGCTCATCCAAAACCTATGTTTAAGTCAAACTGCCCTGAAGACAGTTTACATCCAGATTTTACCCGGTTTTGGAGATTACATTTCTTAATCTTCCATGAGGTTTAAGTGTCCAATTTTTGCATCCCTGAAAAGCTTAAGGTCTTAGCTTTCATTTCCAATTAGAATTACCAGATTCGGAATTCAATTGGTTAGTGAATTAAGCTAATTAGTAAACCTGTGCTGTTTTGGAGTCCAATCTGCACGGTTTTGGGAATCAGGTTGATTCAAGGGGCAAATGACGTCCAATTGCTATGCTTCAAAAAGGAGGGTAAACTAGACATCTTGAGGTTTCCAACCATGTAAGAAACGTAGCAATTAGTCATCATTTGAAGTGTCAAGAATGCGTTGCAAGTTGAGGCAGAAACCGGCTGACTGACACCCGATTACTTAGCCTAGTAGTTTTCCTCCTTCAAGGGGTTTGCTGATGTATTCAAGCTTCACTAAGGCAAGTATTTGCTAAAGTGAATCAAGAATGCACTTGGGGTAGAAAACATGAAAAGAAAATCAAGAACCAAGATAGATCAAGTGGACTAGCAAGGGTGATGATAATCCACCTTGGTTTGCACACTTGGGCAAATCTTCTTCCTTCAACTAGGTTACAGAAGTTAATCACCTTCTTAGTTGAATTAAGAAGACCTAGAGACCCACTTGAGGTTGCCAAACACCCAAGATATAACACTAGGAATTTTGAAGAGAATTTGAGAGAGTTTACAAAACTCAAAGCTGAATGCAAGTTCATCTATCCTCTTGGAAGCCCAAGGCCTCCCTTTTATAGTGGGGGGAACCTTTAACAAGCTGAAAAAAGGATCCAACAAGCTCTTACACGTCCAAAAGTATGGACGGACCAAAAAGCAAAAGACAAAAGCTGAAAAGTGCTTTTTACTTTATGTCAGCAACTTTTTAGTGCACATGGGTCAATTTTAAACAGCTATAACTCCTAGTTTTCTCATCCAAATTGGCTGCAATAGGTCTTGTTGGAAAGCTCTGGAAGTCAGCTTTCACAGGGCTCAAGTTGCACGCCATTTGGAGTAGCCGTTTGGGAGATAGCAGGCAAAATTGCATCATGTGCAAACTGGGACAGTTTCTGCTGCTTCTAGAAAAAGGCTCCCATTGACTTATTTCCTAGATACCTAACCTAGAACTCTTTTGCCTTTGAAGCTGACATATTAAGGGTTCCAAAAAGTAATTTTGCAGCCCTTTAAGTCCACCTAAGCTTGGGTAATTAGGCTTGCAAAATCAGGCCAATTTCTGTCCAAATCGGGCAGCATGTGCAATGCATGTTTGATGATTTCTCGGACCATGGTATGAACCTCTTTGACTTCTTTGGTGGTTGTAGGGTCCCTTAGGCATGTGGCTTGGTCTTCACTTGTTTCCAAAGGATGGTCCCCATCATACTCCCCGGATTGATTGGAGTTTGACCTCAAACTCGAAAGTTGATCATCTTCATCATAATATGGACTAAGATCGGCCACATTAAAGGTGGCCGAGACTCCATACTCTCCTGGGAGGTCAATCTTGTAAGCATTAGGACCAATCTTCTCAATGACTTCAAATGGACCATCTGACCTTGGCATGAGCTTGGATTTGCGCTTGCTAGGGAACCTCTCTTTCCTCAAATGAATCCAAACCAAGTCTCCCGGTTGAAATTGAGCATCTTTCCTATGCTTGTTGGCCCGTTGCTTGGCTTGCTCATTGGATTTCTCAATTCTTTCTCTCACCTTGGTGTGTAGCTCTTGAATTTCTTTGGCCCTCTCCTCGGCCTTCCAACTAAACTTGGTTGGATTTGGGATTGGAACCAAGTCTAAGGGAGTCCTTGGATTGTAACCATACACCACGTGGAAAGGTGAAAGAGTGGTTGCCTTGCTTGGAGCTCGGCTGAAGGCGAATTTCGCATGAGGGAGCAACTCATCCCACCCTTTGATGCTCTTCTTGACTAGAACTCTAAGCAAAGTGCCCAAAGTCCTATTAGTCACTTCAGTTTGACTGTCGGTTTGGGGGTGGCATGTAGTGCTAAACTTGAGGTGAGTGCCAAACTTTCTCCACAAGGTAAGCCAAAAGTGGCTTAGGAACTTGGTGTCCCTATCCGACACCATGCTTCTTGGAATTCCATGGAGACGAACTATCTCTTTGAAGTAAAGGTTGGCAATGAAGGAAGCATCATTGGTGGTATGGCATGCTATGAAGTGTGCCATCTTTGAGAATCGGTCCACCACTACCATGATTGAATCTTTGTGCCTTTGGGTTCTTGGCAAACCCGTGATGAAGTCTAAACTCACATCCTCCTAAGGACCTTGAGGAATGGGGAGAGGAGTGTATAGACCTTGGGGCCGAGAGTGGCTCTTGGCTTGTTGACAAGTAGAACACCTTCTCACATAGTGCTCTACATCCTTGGACATGCTTGGCCGATAGTAGTGCTCCTTAAGCATGGAGCGAGTCTTCTCAATGCCAAAATGTCCGGCCAAAGCCCCACCATGGAGCTCTTGAATGAGGAGTTCCCGAAACCCACTCCTTGGTATGCATAGCCGGGTCCCTTTCAAGAGAAACCCATGCTCTAAATGAAATAGACCGTGGGCATGGATAGAGCACTTCTCATAAGTTTCCTTGAAGTCTTCATCTTGGGCATACAACCCCTTAACAATCTCAAAACCAAGGACTTTGGATTCCAAGGTAGAGAGTAAGGAGGACCTTCTTGATAATGCATCCGCTCCTTTGTTGAGTTGACCCGACTTGTGGTGGATCACAAAATGAAAGGCTTGGAGGTACTCAACCCACTTTGCCTGCCTTGGGTTGAGCTTGTGTTGCCCTTGTATGAATTTGAGCGCCTCATGATCCGAATGGAGAATGAATTCTCCTCCCACCAAGTAGTGCCTCCAATGCTCCAAAGCTCTCACAATAGCATAGAATTCCTTGTCATAAGTAGAGTACTTCCTCTTTGCATCATTGAGCTTCTCACTAAAGAAGGCAAGGGGCCTCTTCTCTTGAGATAGGATAGGCCCTATCCCAACACCGGAAGCATCACACTCTACCTCAAAGACTTTGGAGAAGCTTGGTAGAGCTAGAACGGGTGCACTTGTGAGCTTGTACTTGATTTCTTCAAAGGCCCTTTGAGCTTGATTGGCCCACTCAAATCTTTTGGCTTTAAGCACCTCGGTCATGGGGGCAACAATGGTGCTAAAATCTCTCACAAACCTCCTATAGAAAGAGGCTAGGCCATGAAAGCTCCTAACTTGTGGAATGGAAGTAGGAACAGGCCAATCTCGGATTGCTTGGATTTTACTCTCATCAACATGAATCCCTTGAGCCGAGACAACATAGCCCAAAAATATGACTTGAGAAGTGAAAAAGTGGCACTTCTCCAAGTTTCCATAGAGCTCTTCTTGAGATAGGATACTCAAGACTTGGCGTAGGTGATGGGCATGCTCTTCTTCACTCTTGCTACACACCAATATGTCATCAAAGTAGACAACAACAAATTTGCTGATAAGGGGCTTTAGAACTTGGTTCATAAGCCTCATAAAAGTGCTTGGTGCATTTGTCAACCCGAATGGCATGACAAGCCACTCATAGAGGCCTCCTTTAGTTTTGAAGGCCGTCTTCTACTCATCTCCTTCATAAATCCGGATTTGGTAGTAGCCACTTCTAAGATCAATCTTAGAAAAGATGGTGGCTCCATGAAGCTCATCTAAGAGATCCTCCAACCGTGGAATAGGAAAGCGATATTTGATAGTGATTTTGTTTATTGCTCTACTATCCACACACATTCTCATTGACCCATCTTTCTTCGGAACAAGCAGGGCCGGCACGGCACATGGGCTAAGGCTCTCACGAATCAAGCCTTTGGCAAGAAGATCATCTACTTGTCGTTGCACCTCTTGAGTCTCTTGGGGATTCATTCGGTAGGCCGGCTTATTTGGGAGGGTGGCACCAGGGACGAGGTCAATTTTGTGTTGTATGGTTCTTTTGGGAGGGAGGCCATGGGGAACCTCACTAGGGAAGACATGTTGGAAATCTTTGAGGAGAGAGGAAAGCAAAGGATGGGAAGAATCCTTAGCTTCGGCAGGTTCTTGGCCAAGTAAAATCCACTCCTTGAAATCATCATATTCATGGAGTTGGGAATGGAGTAGGGTAGTAAGAAAGACATCCATGCTAGGAGTGTCTTGAGGCCTTTTTTGTGAGTTGGATTTGAGAGGGGTAAGGGTGATCTTTTTGTGGTCTTTGGCAAATGTATATGTGTTTAATCGACCATCATGCATCACACTTCGGTCAAACAACCATGGACGTCCCAAGAGAACATGACAAGCATCCATAGGCACAATATCACACCAAATCTCATCCTTGTAACTTTTACCAATTGAAAAGCTAAGTAAACAACGAGAGGAGATTTGCAAGCCTTTACCTTGATTTAGCCATTGTATGGTATAAGGGCTTGGGTGTGGAGAGACCGATAGCTTGAGTTTGTCCACTAGAGTCTTGGAAGCAACATTGACACAACTTCCACCATCAATAATAAGAGAGCAAACCTTCCCCTTCACGGTACACCGGGTGTGGAAGATGTTCTCCCTTTGTTTCATGTCATTTTGGAAAGCAATACCACTCAAGGCTCTTCTTATCACAAGCATTTCTCCTTCATCGGGCCCCTCTTCGACTTCTTCAAGAGCTTCGGTCATGAAAAGCTCCTTTCTTCCCCATCATTCTCATCATCTAGCTCCTCACAATGAGCTTGATACTCGGCCAAAGTGACAACTCTTTTGTTAGGACACTCGGAAGCAAAGTGTCCAAGGCCTTGACAACGGAAACATCTCTTCTTGTCACCGAGTTTGGGGGGTTGTTTTGAGGGAGTTTGAGGGGGATTTGGCAGAGGGGGTCTTGTGTTTGAGATTGGAGTTGACTTGGGAGGGTAGTATGAGGGCTTTTGGGATGGGTAAGGACGGGGGTTAGCCTTGGAGGCCATGCCCTTGCCCTTGGCTTTCTTTTGTGACTCCACTTTGTGAGCTAAGGCACTAAGCTCATCTAGGGAAGTGTAAGGGTGGAGTTCAACAACATGAGCAATTTCATCATTCAAACCACTCAAGTATCTAATCAAAGTTTGAGATTCATCCTCCTTCAAATCACATTTTAACAATAATTGTTCAAACTCTCTAGTGTACTCTTCTACACTCTTAGACCCTTGTTTGAGGTGGTGGAGTTTAAGGAAGTTGTCTTGCAAGTAATGGGGGGGCAAAAACTTGGACTTAAGTTTGGACTTCATTTTCTCCCAAGTTCTTATCTTCCCTTTACCCTTCCTAACTCTCTTACTCACAATATTAGACCACCAAATGGAAGCATACTTTCTAAGCTTTAAAGCAACAAGCTTTACCTTTCTTTCATCGGGGATGTCTCTGAACTCAAAGACTCTTTCAACAGTTTGGAGCCAATCCAAGAATACATCCGGGTCAAGTTGGCCTTCAAAGTTGGGAATATCCACCTTAAAGTCATTGTAGCTTCGCTCTTGAGGCCTATGATGCCTCCTTGGTCTTCTTGCATACACATCCTCACCGGAGTCTTCAAGAGAGTTGCTTTCTTCTTCCTCGGAGTCATTCGAGTCTTGTTTGCTTACACTCCTAGGACTTCTCAAGTTCCTTCTCTTCTCTTGCATCATGTGACCAAGTTGTGCTTGAAGGTACTTGACTTGGGCTTGTAGCTCGGCCTTTTCTCTCAAAGCTTGTTCAGCCACTTACTCGGGAGTGAAGCTAGAGGACATGTTGGCTTTGGAGTGGAGAATTTGTGTTTTGGGGACGGGAGGGGTAGGCACGGTCGTGCTTGTAGGCACGGTCAGGCCGTGCTGTGCTGCTGGCATGGGCTGACTGAAAATGGAATGTGGCACGGTCGTGCCACTGTGGCACGGGGTGGCCGTGCTACAATTTTGGTTGTGCACGGTTTGGAAAATGCAAGAGAGCGTGTTTGGGGTTGTTTTGTGGTTTTGGTGTTTGGCATGTGTTTGGGGGATGGAAGCTTGGCCAAGAGGGTAGCCTAAGCTCTGATACCAAATGATGTATTCAAGCTTCACTAAGGCAAGTATTTGCTAAAGTGAATCAAGAATGCACTTAGGTAGAAAACATGAAAAGAAAATCAAGAACCAAGATAAATCTAGTGGACTAGCAAGGGTGATGATAATCCACCTTGGTTTGCACACTTGGGCAAATCTTCTTCCTTCAACTAAGTTACAGAAGTTAATCACCTTCTTAGTTGAATTAAGAAGACCTAGAGACCCACTTGAGGTTGCCAAACACCCAAGATATAACACTAGGAATTTGAACAGAATTTGAGAGAGTTTACAAATCTCAAAGCTGAATGCAAGTTCCATCCATCCTCTTGGCAGCCCAAGGCCTCCCTTTTATAGTGGGGGGAACCTTTAACAAGCTGAAAAAAAAGGATCCAACAAGCTCTTACACGTCCAAAAGCATGGGGGAACCAAAAAGCAAAAGACAAAAGCTGAAAAGTGCTTTTACTTTATGTCAGCAACTTTTCAGTGCACATGGGTCAACTTTAAACAGCTATAACGCCTAGGTTTCTCATCCAAATTGGCTGCAATAGGTCTTGTTGGAAAGCTCTGGAAGTCAGCTTTCACAGGGCTCAAGTTGCACGCCATTTGGAGTAGCCGTTTGGGAGATATCAGGCAAACGGTGCAGCATGTGCAAACTGGGACAGTTTCTGCTGCTTCTAGAAAAAGGCTCCCATTGACTTATTTCCTAGATACCTAACCTAGAACTCTTTATATGCCCTTGAAGATGACATATTAAGGGTTCCAAAAGTAATTTTTCAGCCCTTAAATCCACCTAAGCTTGGGTAATTAGGCTTGCAAAACCGGGCCAATTTCTGTCCGAACCGGGCAGCATGTGCAATGCATGTTTGATGATTTCTTGGACCATGGTATGAACCTCTTTGACTTCTTTGGTGGTTGTAGGGTCCCTTAGGCATGTGGCTTGGTCTTCACTTGTTTCCAAAGGATGGTCCCCATCATGTGGGTGGTAAGTGAACCAAATCAACTCAAACTCAAACTAAACAAGAATCAACCAAAGAAAAGTGAATATGGTGGAAGATAGTTTGAGATGGTTTGAAGAATAATAACAAAAAAGAACAAGGATAAACAAGACCTTGTAATTAAGATAATCCTTCACGGAGCCACTCAATGACTTGATCTTGGGCTAATTCTCTTGTCTTAACCAAGGAATCACTCCAATTGGCAAAGGAAGAGAACCTAGAACACCACTTGAATGAGCCAAATTCAAGATATAGAACTAGGAATTTTGAGACACAAATGAGAATCACTCTCAAAGGTGCTTGTATTACTTTGGAAATCTCTTACAATGCTGAATGATTAGCTTCACATGCCCCTTCCCTTTTATAGACTCAGCAAAAGACAATCAAAAGACTCAAATAACTCCTAACAATTAAAAACTAGCTAATGAAAAGTCTAAGAAAAAATGAAAAGACTCATCATAAAAGGGGTGGGGGAGGTTACAAGGAATATTCTAGGATTTTTGCAGTTGATTACATCAATCTAGAAGCATCTAAAACGTGCACAATATCAGCCACACAAGTATATGTAACCGAAGACTCTTCATATTCCCAGCATTAATCCTTGCAACTGCCTCAACTTCAACAGAGCATAACGTCCAGAATACTCGGCCAAATCACGCGTTCTTGGGCTTGTTAGAAAGCCCTGGAAGTCTATTTTCCAGAATGGGCTCATTTTCTCAATTTGGATAAGCGTTTGAAAGTTATGGCCCAAACAATGCACCTATCTCAGACTGGACTGGATCAGCATAACGTATCTTTGAGTGATATTTTGCCCAATAAAATGATGTCCAAATTAAACAAACTTGGGCTTATTTGAAAGATGAAATCTTAAGCTTCAAAAGCACATGGGCCCTCAGGTTGTGGGTCCACTTGAGCTTGTCCAAAAGTGGTCACAAAAATCGGGTTCCGCAGGGATGAATTCGGCACCCAATTTCTAGCAAAGCTTAACCTCTTTTTGACCTCTCCATAGTGTCGCGAGTCTTTGAACTCACTTAAGAAGACCAAATAGGCACATTTCCATGCATGATATTCTTTGACCCTTTTCTTCTTTGAAATTGGAGTTGAATAAAAATGATGCATATGGAAATATGCATCATACTCCCCGGGTTGTTTTGAGTTTGTCCTCAAACTCAAAGGGTTGGCAAGCTTTTCATGAAGGGAGGCATGCTTATGAAATGGGAGCTCTTGTAGGAAGTGGTCAAAGGGCATCACCTCTAGAGAGATATAGAAGAGGGTGAGGGGAGGATGATAAAACGGGTCATATCTGGTGAGGAGAAGAAGCGGAAGTGGGAAATCTTCTTTGGGGGCAAGGGTTTGGGAAGGATGAATGAGGGTTAAGGCTTGTCGGTCCTTTTGTGGTTTGAAGGGTTGGGAAGGTTGAATGGGGGTTAAGGTAAATTCTTCTTGGGTCAAGAGTTGCTCAACTTCTTCAATAACCCCACATGCCTCCAACTCGGGTGCTTGGAGTTCGGTAGGGCGTACTTCTTGAATCAAGAGTTGTTCAAACTCTTCAGCAACCCTACATGGCTTCATCACTTCAAGGTCTTTAACTACATGCTCTTCAATTCTTGGGGGTATGCTCAAATTCACCTCATTATCTTCTTGGCACCCTTCTTCGGTGAAGGATTGCTCAATTTCTTGCACAATCTCTTCTTGCTTCAACTCGGATCTTTGGGCCTCAAGTTCAAAGGTCTCTTCATGATGTAGATGTGGGTGGTAAGTGAACCAAATCAACTCAAACTCAAACTAAACAAGAATCAACCAAGGAAAAGTGAATATGGTGGAAGATAGTTTGAGATGGTTTGAAGAATAATAACAAAAAGAACAAGGATAAACAAGACCTTGTAATTAAGATAATCCTTCACGGAGCCACTCAATGATTTGATCTTGGGCTAATTCTCTTGTCTTAACCAAGGAATCACTCCAATTGGAAAAGGAAGAGAACCTAGAACACCACTTGAATTAGCCAAATTCAAGATATAGAACGAGGAATTTTTGAGACACAAATGAGAATCACTCTCAAAGGTGCTTGTATTACTTTAGAAATCTCTTACAATGCTGAATGATTAGCTTCACATGCCCCTCCCCTTTTATAGACTCAGTAAAAGACAATCAAAAGACTCAAATAACTCCTAACAATTAAAAACTAGCTAATGAAAAGTCTAAGAAAAATAAAAAGACACATCATAAAAGGGGGTGGGGGAGGTTACAAGGAATATTCTAGGATTTTTTGCAGCTGATTACATCAATCTAGAAGCATCTAAAACGTGCACAATATCAGCCACACAAATATATGTAACCTAAGACTCTTCATATTCACAGCATTAATCCTTGCAACTGCCTCAACTTCAACAGAGCATAACTTCCAGAATACTCGGCCAAATCACGCGTTCTTGGGCTCGTTAGAAAGCCCTGGAAGTCTATTTTCCAGAATGGGCTCATTTGCTCAATTTGGATAAGCGGTTTGAAAGTTATGGCCCAAACAATGCACCTATATCAGACTGGACTGGATCAGCACAACGTATCTTTGAGTGATATTTTGCCCAATCAAATGATGTCCAAATTAAATAAAATTGGGCTTATTTTAAAGCTGACATCTAAAGCTTCAAAACCATGTGGAGCCTCAAGTTGTGGGTCCACGTTAGGTAGGCCAAAAGTGCACACAAAAATCGGGAAATTTCTGGATGAGGGCGGCACTACCTCTTCGGGCATGCACGCCAATTTCCGGCAAAGTTTGGCAACTTCCTTGACCTCTTGAAGCTTGAGTGAATCCTCCTTGGGCTGAGCTTGATGGTCCTTGGGCTTCTCACGAGGGTCTCCATCATTCCCCCCGGGTAAGTGAAAGTTTGCCCTCAAACTAGGAAGGGGCTCATCATCGAAATAGGGGCTAAGATCGGAGACATTGAAGGTAGCAGAAACTCCATAATCTCCAGGTAGATCAACCTTGTATGCATTGGGCCCAACCTTCTCAAGGATTTCAAATGGACCATCGGAACGCGGCATCAACTTAGATTTTTTCTTTGAAGGGAAACGCTCCTTCCTCATGTGAATCCATACCAAATCTCCTGGTTGAAAATGTACCTCCTTGCGATGCTTGTTAGCGCTTTGCATGGCTCTTTCATTAGCCTTGGCAATGTTATCTCTAACTCTTGCATGAAGATCTTGGATCTCCTTGGCTCTTTTTTCAGCTTCCCAACTAAATTTGGTGGGAGTTGGAATGGGAACAAGATCCAAGGGACTCTTGGGATTGTAGCCATACACAACTTGAAATGGAGAGAGTTGGGTCGACTTACTAGGCACTCGATTGAATGCAAACTCGGCATGTGGTAGCAACTCATCCCAATTCTTCAAATGCTTCTTCACTAGGACTCGAAGTAAGGTACCCAAAGTCCTATTAGTGACTTCAGTTTAGCCATCAGTTTGGGGATGACAAGTAGTGCTAAACTTGAGTTGAGTACCCAATTTGCGCCATAGAGTTAGCCAAAAATGACTAAGAATCTTGGAGTCCCGATCAGATACCATGCTCTTTGGAATGCCATGTAGTCTCACAATCTCCTTGAAGTAAAGATTAGCCCCTTGAGTAGCATCATTAGTGGTGTGGCAAGGGATGAAATGCACCATCTTGGAGAATCGATCCACAACCACCATAATGGAGTCTTTGTTCCTTTGGGTTCTAGGTAAACCCGTGATGAAATCCAAGCTAATATCTTCCCAAGGGGCTTGAGGAATGGGAAGTGGAGAATACAATCATTGGGGCAAAGAATGGCTCTTAGCCATTTGACAAGTAGAACATCTTTTGATGAAATGCTCTACATCTCGTGACATCTTAGGCCAATAGTAGTGTTCCTTCAACATTGATCTAGTCTTCTCAACACCAAAATGGCCAACTAGGGCTCCTCCATGCAGCTCTTGGATAAGCAGTTCACGAAATCCACATTGAGGTATACAAAGGCGTGAACCTTTGAATAGGAACCCATATTCTAAGTGGAACAACCCATGGGGGTGTTTAAGACACTTCTCAAAAATGTCCCTGAAATCATCATCTTTTGGGTACAAATCTTTAACAACTTCAAACCCAAGTACTTTAGTACTCAAAGTGGAGAGTAATAAGTACCTTCTTGACAATGCATCAGCTCCTTTGTTGAGAGAACCCGCCTTATGTTGGATAGTGAAGTGGAAGGACTGAAGATACTCTACCCATTTAGCATGTCTAGGGTTGAGCTTGTGTTGTCCTTGAATGTATTTGAGAGCTTCATGGGCGGAATGAAGGATGAACTCACCTCCAACTAAGTAATGACGCCAATGCTCCAATGCTCTAATGATTGCATAAAACTCCTTGTCATAGGTGGAGTACTTCTTCTTGGCATCGTTGAGCTTCTCACTAAAAAAGGCAATGGGTATCCTCTCTTGAGATAGGACAGCTCCAATTCCTACCCCGGATGCATCACATTCTACTTCAAAGACTTTGGTAAAGTCAGGCAAGGCAAGAACGGGGGAACTAGTGAGCTTCTTCTTGATCTCTTCAAAGGCTTGTTGTGCTTGCTCATTCCATGAAAACTCTTTGCCTTTAATTACCTCGGTCATAGGAGCCACGATAGTGCTGAAATTTCTAATGAACCTCCGGTAAAATAAAGCTAGGCCATGAAAACTCCTTACTTGAGTGACGGATGTAGGAGTTGGCCACTCTTGAATAGCCTTGATCTTGCTTTCATCAACTTGGAGGCCTTGGGCGGAAACAATAAAACCCAAGAATACCACTTGAGGAGTGAAGAAAAAGCATTTCTCCATATTGCCATAAAGTTGTTCTTGTGAAAGAATCTCTAAAACTTGTTGCAAATGCTTGGCACGCTCCTCCTCGGTCTTGCTATAGACCAAGATATCATCAAAGTAAACGACAACACAAGTTCCAATGAGGGGCTTGAGAACTTGGTTCATGAGTCTCATAAAAGTGCTCGGGGCATTAGTAAGCCGAATGGCATTACAAGCCACTCATATAAACCTCCTTTAGTCTTAAAGGCGGTTTTCCATTCATCACCTTCAAAAATACGAATCTGATAATAGCCACTGCTAAGATCAATCTTAGAAAAGATAGCGGCTCCATGTAATTCATCCAATAGATCTTCCAATCGGGGAATAGGAAACCGGTACTTGATAGTGATCTTGTTTATTGCCCGGCTATCAACACACATACGCATGCTACCATCCTTCTTAGGGACAAGGAGGGCGGGCACGGCACATGGGCTTAGACTTTCCCGAATTAAACCCTTGGACAAGAGATCATCCACTTGTCTTTGGACTTCTTGAGTTTCGCTTGGAGACATCCGGTATGCCGGTTTGTTTGGAAGTACGGATCCGGGAACGAGGTCTATCTTGTGTTGGATAGATCTTGGAGGGGGAAGGCCATGTGGAATTTCTTGTGGAAAAACATGGTGATAGGCTTGTAGAAGAGGGGGGAGGAGTGGATGTGAGGGAGATGATGGCTTAGACTCTTCTTGTAAAAGTATCAAGTCTTTAAAAGACTCATACTCATGGTGCTCAGATTTGAGAAGAGAAGTAAAGAAGACTTCCAAATGAGGATTGTCTTTTGGCTTAGAGGGGGAAGGACTTTTGAGAGGGGTAAGAGTGATTTTCTTACGGTCCTTGAGAAAAGAGTAAGTGTTCATCCGGCAATCATGGATGACACTTCTATCAAAAAGCCATGGTCTACCCAATAATATATGGCAAGCATCCATGGGGACTATATCACACCAAATCTCATCTTTATAGTTTTCCCCAATTGAAAAGGAAACAAGACAACGGTGAGTAATTTGCAAACCTTTGCCTTGATTCAACCATTGTATGGTGTAGGGATTTGGACGAGGAGAGACTTGCAGCTCGAGTTTGTCCACCATAGTCTTTGAGGCAACGTTAGCACAACTACCTCCATCAATGATAAGGGAACAAACCTTGTCTCCTACGGTACACCTGGTGTGAAAAAATGGCTTCTCTTTGCTCCATGTCCTTTTGAGTGGCAATTCCACTCAAGGCCCGGCGGATAACAAGCAACTCTCCTTCATCGGGGCCTTCCTCAACTTCTTCCAAACTTCCTTCTTCAAAGTGCTCTCCTTCTTCTTCATCATAGGCATGTTCATCACAGGCATGTTCATCACATGCTTCTTGGTACTCCGCTAGGGAAACAATCCTCCTGTTTGGACACTCAGATGCATAGTGTCCCATGCCTTGACACCGAAAGAAACGAACCTTGTCCTTTGATTTGGGCTCTTGTGTGGAGGGTTTTGGAGGGGTTGGAGTGGTGTTTTTGGTTTGTGGAGGTGGTGGATTTTGTGGACGAGGAGGGTAGTACGGAGGCTTTTGTGTGGGGTAAGGACGAGAGAGAGGCTTGGGAAGGACACTCTTTCCCTTTGATTTCTTTTGTTGCTCTACCTTGTAGGCTAGAGAACTCAAGTCATCTAGGGATGAATAAGGTTGCAACTCAATTACATGAGCAATGGACTCATCAAGACCGGTCAAGTATCTTACCAAGGTTTGTGAGTCGTCTTCTCTCAAATCGCATTTGGGAAGGAGTTGTTCAAACTCCCGAGTGTATTCTTCCACACTCTTGAATCCTTGCTTGAGTCGATGGAGTTTGAGATAATTGTCTTGCACATAGTGAGAGGGAAGAAACTTGGCCTTGAGTTTTTCTTTCATTTTGGCCCAAGTTCTGATTTTCCCTTTCCCGTTTCTTGCTCTTTTCGCTCCAAGGTTAGCCCACCAGATTGAAGCATATTTTCTGAGTTTAAGGGCTACAAGCTTTACATTCTTATCTTCCGGGATGTCCTCATATTCAAAGATCCTCTCAATGGTGTGCAACCAATCGAGAAATAAGTCCGGATCAAGTTGGCCTTCAAATTCGGGGATGTCAATTCGGACCCCACCAATATTTCCTCCTTGCCTTCGTCTCCTTGGGGGTTCCTCATCACTTGAATTGGCATGGGAGGGATGGACTTCCTCTTCAGATTCAACCACCGGTTCATGAGGATGAGAGGGAGGGGGGCTATGAACCCACCTTCTTTTCTCCTCCAAAAGTTGCCCAAGTTGAGTTCGAAGATAAGTGAGTTGTGCTTCTAACTCTTCCACACGTGCTTGGTCGCTTCTTGTGGACTTTGTAGACATGTGGAGATGCGTTGAAGGAAGAATATGCAGCAGGGAAAGTGG
>JAKOGI010003332.1:0-57549 GCA_029747015.1 Carnegiea gigantea | reverse complement strand
GGGTTTGGTTGTATTATAGACTTGATTAATGATGTTATTGAGTTTTTATCAAAATGGATGGAATATGAAAATTTCAACAAATAATTAAAGGAGGTTGCTTTATTTATTTATGTAAATAGATGGGGTTATGGAAGCATTCTAAGTGTTTTTGTGGAAAGCATGATTGCAAAACATGTAAAGATGATCATGTAGTGATTTTGATTAATATGGCTTTGTAAGGTGATGAGAAGGAACAATGCTTTGTCAAATGATTTTAAAGAATGATTTTAGAGGGAAATTATGTGAAGAAAAGGGAGAAAGCATAGGGCTGTGAACAGACCCAAAACAGGGGTTTCTTTGAGATTAAACTGGTACTGTTTAACCCATCAAAAAATTATAATTTTTGGTGGGTCTAGATCCATGAGTTAGCTTTCAAATTCATTTTGAATCACTTTATTCTGAATTGTGTGAAAAACGTTGTGGTCATTTTGCTAAGACTGCATAGGACAGACCCAAGCTAGGCACAGTTGTGCTTCAGCTCAATTTTAGGGATCGAGTTGTGGAATTGGGTTTTGCACTATGAATGAAAGTTTTGCGAGACTTCCTAAGCTTTTCATACTGTGGTTTTATAGCCTAATTGGACATCAGGAGTGAAAGATATGGATTTTCTAAAGTGGACCTTCAAACGATAATATGAAGAAAGAAAGAAATTGTGACATTTGAAAATATTATCAGGAGTTTCTATGTGATTATGGATATTGTAAAGAAATTAAAAAGTTTAGTAACTTCAACAACTTTGATTATGTATAGAAGCTCACATGGGTTGCAAAACCAAGTTACATTGGCATGAGAATGAAATTTGAGTAGTAAGGAGAGTGATGACTCAAGATCGGTGTCTATCAAGCCAAACTAGGGTTATAAGAGCTTTCATGAACCCCACAACACCCCTCTTGGCATTAAACCTTTCATTATTAATTTCAAAAACATCAAAAACTCATATTTCACTTATATCCATTAAAGTCCTTTCATATCACCTCAATTATTTCATTTTGGTCTATTTTGCTTCAATTTGTTTTACTTTGAGTTCGATGACCCTAACTTATTTATTTTTCAAAATCATTTTAATATAACTTATCCTATATTGAATTGTTTGAATTGTGGATGCCCTTTTTATTAATCGATTTCTATAAAGTCAAAAATTATGGGAGTGAAAGTTGTTTACTAACTGCATTTACCTATAACTACATTCGTTAAGCAGGAACGGGGCCTGGTCTATCATTCCCCATTATGCATAAGTATTATCAAGTGAGATTGCATTTTAAAGACTTCAGGTATGTTCATTGCCTGTATCTTTAGAAATTAGCACGTATTTATCAAAATTATAATGTTTTGGTAAGTACATCAATGAATCAGTTTAATCCGTGATGTGTCACATAATTAGTGACCCCATCAGTTATCAATTACAAGGCATTGCCCTTCAATTACCTACGCAGCTTTAGGCCAGGTGCCCCGATCAACTTGGCAGGTGTACACCTATCCATAGATCTTAATAACATCAAGAGGGTTCACTATCAGATAATAACTAGCAATTACAGTTTGCATTCATCTCATTCATTATTTTAACTTAAAATGAATTACAAAGTGGGCGCCTAACTAATTTATACAGAGATCTTTTAACAATACAAGAATGCTTGTACTGAGCTTCGGCTCACAATTCGAAATATTTTTCATGTTTTATTTTAGGCAAATGCTCAATGAATCGCCCTCATGCTAGCAAAACAGCTGAAGAAAATAAGTTAAATAAGGGAATTTGGATGGATCAACAGTGATATAGTGCATGCATCTTTTGAAGTTATATTTTGAAATCTTCAATGGATGGAGATGTAGATTATATGGTGAATTATTTTACTATGGTGTATAAACATTGTGTTGGTTAACAGTTGACTGTATACTGTTTGATCATGTATGAATGTCTGTGGTTGAAGCTATGCCTAGCTATGTTATTTCTAGTACACATGCTTCAAACCTTATCTTTTTTAGATGGCGGTAATGCCACAATCATTGGGTTTATCAGTTGTAATTAAGGAAATCAGAATAGTAATTGCAAACAGTGAAACATACTTAATTGAGGGACGTTACAATTGTGATGAAAAAGGAATAGTTTATTAGCTAACCATCCTAAAAGCTTACAACAAGATGTTATTGTGGAGAAAGAAAATAGAATGCTCTTTGATATAGTAGGATCAATAATTGCACAAAATTTGTGAATCCCCTATTAAGGAGATCTCCTTTTGTTGCAATCTGTGATCTTAACCTTCTATTTGTAAAGTAAGATGTCACCACTCCATATGAGCTATGGATTAGAGCCCAATCCGAGAGTCTTTGGACCTCAGAGGTGTACAACCCATGAACACAAGCCCTCATATGAAAATGCTAAAGCAGGAAGGAAGAGTGTCTTTATGAGATACTCTGACCTTTATAGCTTTTTGAATCATTGGGCTGTAAGACAATGGGAGTACAACTGAAACTTAACAAATATATATTACATTCTAAAGAATGAATTTCTAACGAAGGGTGAGATAGATTAAGATGTAACTCTATTAGCTCTCCAAACCAAATTGAATCCCTTCATTTAAGTGGGAGGATTTTAATTAATGATGAATAAATTTATCATCAAGGTCCACCTTTATTATCAAGAGCGAATGAAAGTGATCCTATTCTTATTCCAAATGGAAGCAAGATGATAGGTCTTAATTTAAGTGGGAGTATACGAATCTCTGCTAAGACATGGCGGTAAGAAAGCATTTCTCTAAGCCACACTACAAGAAAATGCATTTTTTGCAACAAACTTTAGCAACGACATAGTAATAGTTGTTGCCTAAAATGTATATTGCAACGACAGTGATATGTTGTTGTCACATCGTGTTACCGAAACTGATAATTTTGGCTCCCCCACAACCGAAGTTTTGGTGGGCATTGAAGTCCTCCTATGGCAACAATGGTTGTCGTTGCATATGTTGAAGCCTTTCTATTGCAACAACTTATGTCATTGCAAATTACTAGGCTTTTTTGTGGCAATGTCCCGAATTGTTGCCAATTTTGTAGTCCTTTTACTGTAACAACATGTTGTTGCTAAACATAAGAAGATACAATTGGGAAACATCTTAGTAATTAAATAAAAAAGCCTAAAATAAACACAAAATCCCATACTTATCATACTATTATCACAATTATTATTATTATTATCATAAATTTTTTTAAAGAATAACAAAAATAGGTTTTTAGTATTTGTGTACGTTTAAAAAAGTTGTCTGTCTAAAAAAAAAAAAAAGGAAAAGGAGGCAGGTGGAATAACCTAGCTCTAGCGATCAACTGGGTATTAAGCACGCTGAAGAATAATCAAGAACAAGCAGAGAACGAAGGCCCTCTACATTTATTCAATTATGTCGCACTTCTCCTTCATCCCTCACATCTCCATCCCCCACATCTCCTTCATCAATTGCATTCTTCATCACGCTGCGCTCAGTTCCGGCCTGGTGGTGTTGCTGTTCGCTAACTCACATGGGGGTTGTGGCCTGGTGGTTCTGATACTGAACGGGTGTTGAATTTAGGAAATTATTAGGTAATTATCTTCATCTTGATATGAAATTCATCACAATTTACATACTCTGTCTCAAATCTGTGGACGAATTTGTGGGAATAATAAGCAGAGATCCTCACGAATTATTGAATTTTGGACGAATTTTAATTTCTTTTTCCATTTAGGAAAGAGAAATTTGAGTAGCGATTGATGAATATTTGAGAAATTTAAATAAAGATTATGAGGTGTTTTCATGCTACATCAGAAATTTTCTTTTTCCATTTTGGACGATTTACATACTCTATCTCAGATTTAAGTGGGGGTCAGTTAATTTCTGGGTTTAGTTCATGCTATATCATGCTGATGAGTTTTTGAGCCTTGTTAAATAATGGTTTAAGTAGGCCCTCTGTTAAATAATGGTTTAAGGTGGCCTGGTGCTATATCGTCTTGATATCACGTTAATTTCTGGGATCAGATTTAAGTTGGCCCTCTACATTTATGAATCTTTGAGAACTTCTTCTGGGTTTAGTTCATGTTAAATAATGGGTTTAATTTCCTGAGTTCTGAGCCTTGTCGTTGTATGAGTTTATTTTCCTAAGTTAGCCCTGTGCATTTATGAATCTTTTCATTTTTATCTCATTCTATAACTGTACCTACTGATAATTGCCCTTTGTATGTTAGTAATATCTGAAACAATATGAACAAGAAATCTGAAAAGTTTGAATGTCTTGACTGAAATAAGTAAACATGGTTCACTATAGTAAGGTGAAGTTGACCCCTGCCCTTGAATGTGTGAATATTAGGCAAGATAAGTAACATTAATTTTTTACTCAAGTGGAATGTATAACAGCAAAGAAGAAACAGTAGGAACTTTATTAGGCTCATTGAAGAGAGTATAGGGTATTATAGCCTTTTTTCATTTTAAGGAAAAAGATAAATATGATTCATTTTTGAGTGTAGGGAATGGCTTTAAATTTGGAAAGTTTGTTTCATAGTAATTGGTTTGTATATCTATACTTTAATTCTCTTTTCGTTTTCATTGAGTAAAAATTAAAATTGTAAGCATTTTAAATTGGTCGTCGCTAACTAGATTTGTTGATGACATAGATTCTTATTAACAAATTTACTATTTTGAGTGTAGGAAATGGCTTTAAAGAAAGAATGGATGGAACTAAATCGATCGTTGCATGATTACATAGATGGGGTTGATGCTTTTCTAAATTTTGCTTTCTGAGATGTTAGAGAGGAAGAGAAGAATACACTCACTATTAGATGCCCCTGTGACAAATGTCGAAATTTATTAATGAAAACTAGGTTGGAAGTAAGGTTTGATTTGCTTAGGTGCGGAATATATGAAAAGTACACTACGTGGGAGTTCCATGGTGAAAGTGTTGACCAATTTGATGAAGATAATTGTAGGGAAAATAATGAGAATGAGGGTGGTTATGATAGTGATGAAGTTAATATGTTGGAAGATGCGTGTGGTGTAGCTAGTATGGGTTTGGGAATAGAAAATGAGAAGGATATTGAGGAGCATATATATGAACAACCAACAGGTAAAGTAGCTAAGTTTTATCGGCTTTTGAAAGAATATCAGGAGCCATTGTCGTCAAATGGTGAAACAATGTCGAAGTTGTCATATATTGTGAAACTATTACACTTGAAAGTTCTGAACAATTGGAGTGACTCTTCTTTTGATAGTTTACTCAAGTTACAATGCCAAGCATGGGGAGCTGCCCTACCTGATTCATATTATGAGGCCAAGAAGCTTATTAATGAGTTGGGGCTTGAATGTATAAAAATTGATGCTTG
Source organism: Carnegiea gigantea (assembly GCA_029747015.1). NCBI lineage: Eukaryota > Viridiplantae > Streptophyta > Magnoliopsida > Caryophyllales > Cactaceae > Carnegiea > Carnegiea gigantea. Next base: position 52,178 of record JAKOGI010003332.1, on the reverse strand, counting down.
CGCCAACGATTGCATCCTATATTGGCGTGAATATGCACATTTGAATGAATGCCTTACTGGTGGTTTGCCTAAAGGAAAAACTATTGAGAAAGGCCCATCTAGAGGTAAAGAAGCACCTTGCAAAGTACTACGCTATTTTCCACTAAAGTCTCGACTACGAAGGTTGTATATGTCGAGAAAGACGGCTAAAGACATGAGATAGCATAAGGATGAATGAAGATGGGGTAATGAGACATCCAGCTAATTCTATTGCCTGGAAGTCATTCAATGAGGAGTTTTCCCAATTTGCAGGAGATGCTCGTAATGTTAGATTTAGATTAGCTTGCGATGGCTTTCAACCTTTTAAGGATTCACAACATAGCATTTGGCCTGTTGTTCTTATTCCTTATAATTTGCCTCCTTGGTTGTGTATGAAACCTCATTCTTTCCTTTTAACTTTACTTATACCTGGGCCTACATCTCCTGGAAGGAATATAGACGTGTATCTTCAGCCGCTCATTGAAGAACTAAATGAGCTTTGGGAGGAAGGAGTACAAACATATGATGCGTATTCTAGAGAGAATTTTGCCTTGCATGCGGCCGTTTTATGGACTATTAGTGACTTTCCTGCATATGCTGATTTATCTGGTTGGTCAACAAAAGGTCAGTTTGCTTGTCCTGCGTGTAATAAGGAAACTAGACGCACGTCGCTAAAAAATAAAGGAGGTTATTTGGGACATCGTCGTTGATTGCCGCTTAATCACAAGTGGAGGCAAGATGCAAAATCTTTTGATAATACGAAGGAGAAAGGGATAGCACCAACACCTTTGACTGGGGATGAAGTATTGACCCACTATAGTCAATTCACCCAGGACAAATGTGGTAAACTTGTAGGTAACAAGAGAAAATGGAATGCATCTAATAATTTATATGGTTGGCACAAGAAAAGCATCTTTTTTGAGTTGCCTTATTGGAGGAAACTAAAAATTCGCCATAACTTAGATGTTATGCACATTGAGAAGAATGTTTCTGAGAATATTCTAGGCACTTTGTTGAATATTAAAGGGAAGACCAAAGATACTATAAAGGCTCGAATTGATTTGACGAACATGGGCATTAGGAAGGAGTTACACCCTATTGTGGATGGAGATAAAGTGCAAATTCCTGTTGCATGCTATACATTGAACTCAGATGCTAAGGCTGCTTTATGTAAGATGTTTGAAGAACTAAAATCTCCTGATGGATACTTATCAAACATATCTCGATGTGTGAAAGACAACGGGAAAAAAATTTCTTGTTTGAAGAGCCATGACCATCATGTATTCATTGAGCAACTCCTTCCTTTTGCTATTTGTGGATTCTTGCCGAAGAATGTGTTTGAGCCCTTGATTGAGTTAAGTATGTTTTTTCGGAATCTTTGCGCAAAGAACATTACTCAAGAGGAACTTGATATTTTGGAAAGACAAATCCCGTATACATTATGTAAGCTTGAGATGGTCTTTCCACCTACATTTTTTGATATCATGGTGCCTTTAGTGATACACTTGGCAGCAGAAGCGAAAGTTATAGGTCCTGTACGATATCGATGGATGTACCTAATAGAGAGGTTAGATACCTATTTTGTAAGTGTTTTTTCATTCTCTTGGAGTACATTAACTAAACTAGTTGCACATAAATTCATTTACTTAGGTATCTGCGTATCTTGAAAAAATACATCCGTAACCGAGCACATCCTGAAGGTTGTATTTTAGAAGGTTATCTTGCAGACGAGTGTCTAACATTCTGTTCAAGATACATGAATGATATTGACACTAAATTTACTCGAAATGGAAGAAATGATGATGTCAGTTCTCATGATAGCCCTTCCAAAAGCAAGTTCACACTATTTGGGCCACTTGGAAATCCTCTAGGACAAGGTGTGCCAAAAGACCTCAGTTTCGAGGAGTTGAATCAAATCCATCTATATGTCCTTCACAATTATGATGAACTAGTCGAGTTTGTTGAGTAAGTTTGTTTTTTATTTTTTTCCTCAATTAACATAATATGGATTGGTTAGTATTGAAACTAATGCTAAAATTCTTTTATATATAGGGAGCATAAGTTGGAATTACAAAGAGAAGGTCCAATAAATTTGGACAAAAGGCATAAGTCGAAATTTGCCAAATGGATTCATGAACATATATGTATTAGGTTATTTTAAACTTGAACTTGATAGGTTGACTCCCTAGCTATGATGGCCTTTAATTTTTTCGCCCTTTTCGATTTCTTTGAATAGGTGCATAGTATGCGTAGACAAGGATGTGTTGATGATGACCTATACAACTTGGTTTGCTTTCCTTCGAAGGTTGTGAGACGTTATTCTGGATATATTGTAAATGGGTTTCGTTTTCATACAGAAAGTCGATCTGATAATAGAAAAACCCAAAACTATGGAGTTATGGTTAGAGGGGACGATTCATCTGATAAGGAATACTATGGAGTTTTAAAAGACATATATGAGTTGCATTACCCTAGTGGTAATCGTGTATTTGTTTTCAAGTGTGATTGGTTTGATGTACAACACCTTGGTAGAGGCTATAAGGTAGATGAATATGGGTTGATAAGTGTAAAAAGGTCTGCATATTTGAAAACAGATGAGGTTTTCATTCTGGAATCACAAGTGGAACAAGTATTCTACATACAAGATCCAAGATCTCATGATTGGGAATTTGTTATAAAGACACAACCTCGGGATCTGTATGATATGCCCGACAAAGATTCTGAGGAACAAGTTATAAATGTTGATGCATATCAACAAGTACAAGTGGATGTTGAAGGCCATATATTCAAGCATGCCAATGATGAATATTTGATAAACTCTTGGTCTACAAATGACTTTTGTTGAAAAAGAGGCTAGTGTGGTGAAAATGGTCCAGAATGTTGTTGGAAAGAGTGACAAAGAAAATGACTTTGTTGATCATGGAGACATTGAAGTTTTCCATGATTCCAGTGAAGAAGAAGAGGAGTTCGACAATGATATGTCACAAGATTAAGCATAAGTTTTTCTTTCTTTTTTCCAAAGAACTATTTATTTGCTAGCTTTTTTGTATCTGAGACTTGTAAGAAAGAAAAATAATCACAGACTTTTATGTTTGGGCGTCATTGTAGATTTTCTATTCAGTTATTATTTGTTGATTAACTTTTCGTACTGTTTCATTTAATAATCACAAAGACATTTATGTTTCAGATTCATTGTAGTTTTTTAATTCAGTTATTAGTTTGCTGATTTAATTTTCGTATTATACAACTGCCCAAACAACAACCCTCTTATAGCTTTCATTATATAACTTTGACTTGCATATGCATTAGAACACCAATCAGCTTTCCTTGTGTGCTTATTTCGGTTTTTATAGTACTTGTTTGTGCTAGATGATGATTGGAAGAGGAAGAGGCAAGAATAAAGTCACCCGTAATATAGAGGGGAGGGGAGTGACGTCCTCCAATGGTACTCTTAGCTGTCGACATCGTGATAGAGATGGGTACGTTGGTAAGGTAGTTGGAAAAACCACATTTTCTTCAGGCAAAGGTGATCAAGTTGCTAGAAATGATCGGCTTATACAAGGTTATAAACTAATGGTAACAAATGATTAGATGGATTATTTAACGTATTATTGATATTTTATATGCATATTACTTTTAAAAAAGAAAGGTGGCTTAGTTGAGAAATTATGAACAGGAAGGGGAGGCAATATGAATACAACTAGAAGGGCCCTTGTCTATTCTGCTATGAATGATGAACTCCAAAGAAATGATGAAGGTCTTGTGGAAGATGACCAAACTGTGTTTGAAAGAGGTCCATTGCGATCTACGTATCACTTTTCATATTCTGTTTCATATAAATGTTGATTGTGTTTTACATTAAGTTAAACTTAACTACAAACAAGTAATGGGAGACCAATGGGGAGCAAGTCCAATCATACTATAAATGGTGAAGTATCATATCTTCAAACTCAATTGACAATGATGGACAAGCTGAAGAAAATGAGATGATCCTAGGTGATGATGAGTCCGAGGGAAATGCTTTATCAAGAACGGAGGGCAAGTGTTTTCTTGTTTCCTAAAGTTGTGGTCATTTTAAAAAAACTTTGAAGGTACTATGTAACTACTTTTTTTATAAAACAACACCAGCAAGACCAAATTTAAAGTAATAGACCCCCAAGTAATTTCTATTTCACTATTTATTTTGGGTGATCATACCTTAATTGCTAATTAATTTTGGATTGTTTTCTTAATTGTCTTCTTTGTGGTCAAATGTCATATGTAGATATGACAAATCAAACTGGTAAGAAGAACAGAATGAACAACTTTACTGGGAGGCTGAGTACGACTTTAGAAGCACAAGAAGCCGCTAATCCATGTGATGTTAAAGTTGACCCTATCAATGTCAATTTTGAGCATGTTAGACCACCAAGAAGGGGAGGCATACATGGTTCTGCAAACTCTACTATTGATGGAAATGTTGGAAATAATGAAGGTAAATTTATAGACTTACTAGTTACTTATAGGGTACTATTGCTTTTGACCATAGTGATGAAGTTAAGGCATATATGTTTGTTACAGCAACAAGTAAGATCAAGAAAAAGAGAGAGAGGGGAAAGTACAAGAGCTATGTAGTAGATATGAAAATCAAAGGAAAACAATCAAAGTTATCAATTTCTATACCTGATAAAATAGATCGAGCAATTGGTGATAATGCTCGACATTTGGTGAATGAGTGTGGTCGAATTGTAAGGACAAGGGCTCCACTTGATGTCAAAAATTGGCAGGAAGCCTTTGCAAGGGCTGGTGATGGGATGTGGAAGGAAATACAGGTAAATTTGCATTGTGATATATTGTTTTGCTTATATATGCACATAAGGCATTGCACTAATTATTTACATTGTATTTAAGGATAAATTTGAGATTGAAGAAGGTGGGTGTTATTTGAAGATGCAAGCTTTTGTTATCGATACGATGTAGCGTTTATATAGAATATGGAAAACCCATTTGCACTACTACTACAAGAGTCCTAAGTGTGGTAAAATAGATGAAGAACGTATGAGAAATCCTCCTGCTGACCTTCCCCAAGATCAATGGGAATATTGTGTTAAACGCTTTAGCTCTGCAGAATTTAAGGTGGGATCTCATCTCAAAATGGTCCTTGGCTATTTACTACTGTTATTTTACTTGAACATTCCATTTTTGTGTAGAAAATAAGTGAAAGAAATTCATAAAATCGATGATCTGATAAAAGATGCACTCATACAACTGGGAATTTATCTTCTGCTGAAGTAGAGGACATATTGGTATGCGTTTGTCGATCATCTTTCTCCTATTAGTCCTGTTGCTAGTTAATTGTACACATAATTTTTCAAGTCCTTTTAATTATTTATGCATCAATGTTTGCAATGTGCTTTAGACAAAGGAGAACAACAATGTGAAGCCTACTGCTGATGTAATATGGCTTGCTGAACACAAGAGGACATACTATTAGAAGTCTTACCACATAGATCAGGGTATTTTCGTGGTAAAGAAACCGCAATATAGCCTTACACCAAAGGAAGACAGCAACTTCTACAACAGAAGATAGTAGAAAAGCAGCAGGAGAAGATACAAGAACAAGAGAAGAGGATAAAGGAGTTAGAAGAAAGCAGAGAGCAACAGCAAAAAGAATTCTAAAAGCACAAAGAGGAGCAACAACGTGCATTTGATGAACTGAAGAGATAGATGTTTGCAGAAATAGCGGCTTGCAGGAATAATTCTCGCTAGTAAAGGTACAACACTCAAACTTAATTTTCTCTATCTTCATTTTTATTTCTTAGTATTAAATTAAGCTAGATTTTCTTTTAGGGGTGATCTCTTTGAGGATTGTTGGTATTGTGTTGGTGGCCATGTCAAGCCACGGGCCATGTCGAGCCCCGATCACCCCATATCTATGTGCTATGTGTTATTTGAATGTGCTTATGTAGTCATAGTTCCATTCTCAGTAGTAATTTAGGCTAGATTTTTTTTAGAGGTGATCTATTTGAGGATTGTTGGTATTGTGTTGGTGGCCATGTCAAGCCACGGGCCATATCGAGCCCCGATCACGCCATATCTATGTGCTATGTGTTATTTGAATGTGCTTATATAGCCATAGTTCCATTCTCAATCTCCATTCTAGCGCTTATGAGTGCATACAAAATTGGACGTAATCTACAATGCTATACCTAAATTATGTATTGCTGTCCTAAATATCATGTGTGCCTCACATCATCATATAACAACAGTAAAGCGAGAAAATCCTCTCTGTACCAATATGACACTAGCTTCAACTACAGCACATTTTACCAAGCAAGCCAAAAGGGCTCAAAGTTGTCTAAATTTTGAGGGAAGAAGGCATGCTATCCGTATCAGCTATATAAGAAAAATTTAAAGCTAGTTGCTGGAGACTGTAACCATGAAAATGAATTAATTTCTATTTCAAAATACCATAACTGAATCATGCCAGCTCGCAGCCCTGTGTAGCAGACAGGTTATTTATTGGTTTTTAGTTACAACAATAGTTTCTAGGCCTTTGAAAGCATGAGATGACAGCAGTCCAGAGATGACAGCTAGCAGCTCTACCACTGAGGCATTCTGTAGCTAGTGAAGGCTGGAAGCTTGGGATTAGTTCTACTTATATACTCTAATTTGAGATAATGTCCAAGGTTGGATTACAATATAACTGTAACTAGGAAACAGAACAATTTTGGGCCCCTTATTCAAGCTTAAAAGCTTTTGGCCAATTACCAATTGATTGGCTTGCTAAAGCTTCATTGGTCTCTTCGTTTGAGCTGTGTTTAGAAGGACAGTATAATGGTATATCATGTTTGTTGTGAGCCGAAAGGTTAGGTGTCTCTTTGTAGTAAAAGCTTATGTCTCTCCTCAGCTGCTTAGCACAACACTACTGACGTAAGACTCCAGTGTTAACCTCGCATCTTCAAGGTGAAGCAATCCCTTTGAGCCTCACACAATACTGCACCCTACATTAAAAGGAAAATGGAGATAGGAAATACTATACTTATTCCTCTCCCCATTTTGTAAAAAATAAAACTACCGATTATATATGCATAGAACTTCATACATCTCACCTCCCACCAAACCCTTTTTCCCCTCAAGGCTAGACAGAATAGCTCACATTGAGTACAAATGACAGTCAAAACCTCACAGCATATGCCAAGAAGGATCTTCTAAGTTTTCAGGCCTCCATACTGTTTGTGCTTGAGTAGGGAGAAACAAACTTAAATAGCTAATAATTTGACATTCAATAGCCAGGACTAAACTACCCACCCTCTCTGCCATCTTCATACATTTATACTCAACTATCTCCAGCGATCCCACATCAACTTCACTTACACAGGCTTTTAGAATAGTATCTAGAAAAAGTCACAACTACAAAATTAATGACAAAGTGTTGTATATTTCTTTTTCCTTGCCTGATTCACGGCCATGATCATTGTATATATATATCCATTAGCATACACATACCACACCTTAGATATAATTAATGACTTGCCGCCTAATAATGTTTTAGTGTTGTTATCTTTATGCTGGTATGAACTGAATGGTGCAAAACGTTTGCAATGTCGATTAATTTGCTATTATGTATAGTAATAGATGACAAATTAAGTTTAAGTGTTGTTATCTTTTATTAATGTAATAGTGTATTTATATTCCCTCCCCCCCCTTTTATTGAAGTCAGCCTTGCGTTTCAATGGTTTTTTCAGTCTCAGAAAATACATATTCTAAAATAATTTACCTTGTTATATATATATATATATATACACATTTGCAGGTTGCTGGATTACAGGTCAGATTAGAGAAGGTTTAAAGAACGATTTCCGTCAATATTTTCATTAGGCCATGATGTTAGCATTGACACAAAATCAATTGTTAATTTTTTATTTCTATTGAAAGTAGTATTTGTCAATCATACGATTCTTTTGTTGAAAATTTAGAACTGATGTACTTTTCAGATATTACTATTATGATGAATGTGATATACTTTGGATTTATGGTTTGTAAGCAAAGCGCAATATGGATTTATATAGGTTCATGTTACACAGCGTAAATATATATAGTTGTATTGTTTGCAAAGAACGTTTTGTTGTGAAAATAAGTTCTGCGACAGCAAAAAGATGGTGCAACAGGCAAAACAATTGCGAAGCATTCATAATATCACTTACAACGATTCAATTGTCGCCAAAACGATAGGCTTTTGCAATAAGGTGGTTGCTAATGATTTAATCTACATTCGGGAACGACAAAAATTGTTGCCACAATTATAAACTTCTGCAACGACATGGTGGTTGCTAATGAATTAAAATACATTTTGCAACAATAAAATTGTTGCCATAGTTGTAAACTTGTACAACGACATAGTGGTTGTTAATGATTAAAAGTACATTTTGCAACGACAAAATTGTTGCCACAATTATACGCTCCTGCAACGACAGGATAGTTGCTAATTACCTACCGCATATTTCGTAACGATCTATATGGTTACGAAAAGCACCAACAATTTACACTTAAACATTTCCTTATTTGGCAACGACATATGTATGGTGACGACAAAGGTCGTTGTACTAAGAGGAGCTATTGCAACGACGGTAGTTGTTACCTTTAACTTTTGCTATGCCTTGACCAGCAACGACCCTGCAACGACATCTATCGTTGCCAATACTATTATTTGCAACAACATTGTATTTATAGCAACGACCGTTACTGTTACAGAAAACAAATTTTCTTATAGTGCCGTTCGGGCAATGAGGTTACATGAAACTTTATTAGGCTTCTTACAGAATGGAAATAAGTGACAATGCCCTTTCCGACCCTTCTATGGACAAGTGGACTAAGGTAATGAAAATAAAATAGAGTAAATGAAGGTGAATAGTTGGTTGACCTTTTAGTAAACAAATTTATTTGAGAACATATCGATTATTAAATTATAAGACTAATGGCACAATTGGCATTATGCTCAACCTATACACACAATAGGATAGGATCAACTACAAAGAGTTTTTCCCTCTTATTGTGTTCTTTATCCTAATTTCACCTCTCTCGAGCTATTATCGCTAGTTTGGACCTACATCCATATCATATAGGTGTGCAAATACCAATCTCAAAGGAGCTTAAGTGACATTCCATTAAAAAGGATCACAAAAATGAGGTTTGTGGACGTGTGAGGTCAAATGTGACCTTAAAGCCGTTTCAACGGATTGGTATACTACTATTTTTACTATGTGGTTATTTATAGTGGTAACACTATAATTGATACCAAAAGGTCGACAAGTAATTTTGTAGTTAAGCCATTATATGTGGATGGCTTACTAATGGCTAGAATTGGTTTAGAGTTACTAAGTAAAGCAAAAGTCCTTGTCATCATCTAACTTCGAGATAATTAATATGCTCTTAAAATAAAGTTTTTGAGAGAATATTCAAAGAGGTTATTCTTTTTCCCAAAAAGAATGACATCTGTAGGTCTTTGAATAAACCAATACGCACAACTATGATCCTATTAGTACTCACTTCAACAAAGGTGAGGTCTTTTACAATAAAATGTGTCCACACTCTATTAAAAAAGGACTAATCAGAAAAATCTTGAGGTGTGGCTAGAAGTCTAATGCATGATATGGTGCATATTAGAATTGGTCTCTTTAAATAGATATCAACTGGACCTAAAACTAGCATAGGAATAGACAGCTAAGTCATGCTCTTTTGGTACATAGGCAATAAATTGCATTAAAAAGGGTGCAATAGTCTTGACTGTGGTAGGTTTAGATGAGAAATGAACCTCTAGATATGTCTTCCTGCTTAGTAATGGTTCTAAATTAGCAAGAATCAGTGATATGTTGCCTTATTATAAGATGAACTTATAACTCTCCTTAAAAGCGCAAGAGTCTCTTTGGTTGAAGAGGTACTACGATTATTTGGTTGGTGGACTAAATAGTACTATCTAGTAATGGTTTACTGAGACAAGTTGTGATTACACATGCTAAGAACCTTCAGTATTGTCATAAGACCAAACGGATTGGACATAGGTTCAATTTTGTGAATAACATGGTGGCACACAAAGATAGTGAAGGTAAAGTATTTTCCAACGAGGGAAATGGTTCTAGAGCTATTGAGCTAGTCCTGGTAAAGGGATGTGCTTGTTAAGCACATAAAAGCTTCTTAATCTTTGTAGATGACAACTATGCCCTGGCATGTTGTTCACCAATTGTTTTTCCAATGTTCACAAAGTGATTGTCTGATATTGTGAAATTCAAATAAGTTGTTTTGCATACACTTATTATTAGAATGTTTGAATATGTATCCTTTTTCATGGATGCTTGTGTGCATTCTAGAATGTGAAAAGTATATTGAGTAGACTTGAGGTTAGCCCTCTCACCCGGGTAGCCGCCTCCATTAATTAGATTATCAATGGGAGATGAGACAAGATTTAAGTAGTGTTATCAGAAGGATAATTATGAGAACCTATTTACTGAAAATTATGAATGTTGCCTTACAATGACAGAAGGTCATTACAACATATGGATAAAAGGAACTTTACCTAGTCTACCTCAAAGATGCTAGATACGAGTTCAAGTTAATGAGTAGATTTAGAAACTCATTTGCATAAGAAGGTGTCCAAATATCATCCATACAATATTTTGGTTGAAGAACTAGAAAGACATATGCTTTATGGGAAAGGAGAGAATGTTATGACAAATGTTTCATACCATATGTGCAAGAGATGACTAATCATGTTAATATAAGTTAGATCTCTATTTATATTTGTGTGATGAGGCCCATAAGGTTATAGCCTTATATTTGTACCCTCAGGACTTCAATCAGTGGCTTGAGACTCGACTCAATGTTCATTATCTTAATGTGTTGCCAAAGGATCAGGAGTGATTCAATCTGTCAGGACTTATCAAGGCAAGCGAGTTGGATTTGGTTGAGAGTCTCATAGAAGGAGAAGATCATTCATGAAATCTCATTATTTTCTATTCATCGGTGCACCAGTTATGACATATAGGTTACAATTGTGAATATGAAATATGATGGTTTGATGAGATGAATGTGAGACATCTTAATGAGATTAAAATGATTTAGGGTACTTATATTGTAAGGGCCGCACCTTCAGTCTACTACTACTAACTTGTTTAGTTGCTGAATTTACAAATCTGCGTTTGAATTATTTTTCAATAAGAGTATTGAGTCAATTGCGTCAGTTTTTAACGATTAATTTCATTAAAAAGAACGACTATATGATTTATGTTATTATTGACGTTACTTATTTATAAATTTATTGAATCGATGCTAGCCCGAGTTTTTCTTAAAATCGTTTTCATTTTACTTAGTCAATTCCCAAAGTTTAAATTGAATTGGTAGTTGTAGGTCGTTTCAGCTCGAGTTTAGTCTAACCGTTAACGAGTTTGAGACCAGAACCTAACTGAACTGTGTTAATTGAGGACCAAAAAAAAAAAAGGAAATTAGAAAAAGGGGGGAAATCAGGTGCCTGAGGCCCGAGACCCCCGACACCCCTCTCTCTCTCTCTCTCTACTCGCTCGCCCTCTCTCTCTCTCTCCCCCAAGCTTGCTCGCTCTCTCTCTCTGGGACCACGGTCGCCGTCTGGCGTCACCGCCGACCGCCACCTGCTGCCGGCGAGAGAGAGGGACGCCTAGTCCCCTCAGCCCACGATAATCACCGCAAACCACCACCGCCCGTCGCCCTCCGCCTCGCACGACCCAAAATAGCCAGAAATCCACGCGTCTACCGCCCGTAAACCACCAGCCATGTGCCGGAATCCAGCAACCCACACCCCTTATGACCTCCTCTATAAATTGGGAGTCAAATTCCGGCCCAAATCAGCCACAATCGCCACTCAGTCGAAGCTAGAGCTTCGGGTTTAGTGACTAGCTGAGCTGGGGTTCGAGTTCAGGCGGATTAGGGCGTGAGTTGCTGCCAATTAAGTGGGAAATTAAGCAATTTCAGGTGGGTGTTCCTCGCCTCCTAAATTAGTATTAATTTCGAAACATTTTAACCTAAACGATGATTTATGTCAGCTTAGGTTTAGTTAATTTCATGGATTATGTGATGAGAAGCCATGCATGTTTAGAATCGATTCGAATATGTTAAGTTTATACATGCTTGAAAAGTAAGTTCGAAATAGATTATATATGTTTAGAATCGATTCGAATATGTTAAGTTCATACATGCTTGAAAAGTTAGTTCGAAATGGATTATATATGTTTAGAATCGATTCAAGTGAATTTAGTTAATTCATGCCTGAAGATTTAATTCGAAGTGAATTATGCCTGTTTAGCTTTGATTCAAATCTATTTAGTTAACTCATGCCTGAAGATTTAATTCGAAGTGATTTACATATGTTTAGCTTCCATTCGAATCAATTGACGTAAATTATACCTGAAATGTTAATTCGAAGTGGTTTATATATGTTTAGCTTCAATTCGAATTAATTGACGTAGTTTATGCCTGAAATATTAATTCGAAATGAATTATCTATGCTTACCTTCGATTCGAATCAATATATGTAAATTATGCCTGAAATATTAATTCGAAATGAATTGTGTATGCTTAGCTTCGATTCGAATCAATATATGTTTAACATCGAAATGAATCAATAAAAGTTTAGCTGAGGTTCAAACTTAACTAGATAATTCAAACTTAAAGCTTTCAGTCGAATCATGCCTAGAAACTAACTTCGAACTGAATCGTACGTGTGTAAAATCAATGCATATGAATGTTTAGTCACTCCATGACCATTTGTGAACTTCGAATTGCATCGTACGAGTTTAAAATCGACATATATGAATGTTTAGCCACTCTATGGTCACTTATGCGCTTAACTACCCCATAACGGCTCACTAATTCCAAAATAAATAATAAATGTTTAAAACCCAATCGTGTTTGACTTGCTAGATAAAGTGCTATGGTTTATACATGAATATGATGGTACATATGTGTTCGTATGCTTGTATGCTTAGCTACCCCGTAATGGCCTGCTAATTGTTAAATGAGATGTTATGGTTTATATGTGATTATAATGATGCGTATACGTTCGTATGCTTGCTACAACCCACTGCTGAGAGTGGTGATGCTTACCAGGTGAGTACCTAAACCCTATCTCCTTTTAAGCTAGCTTGAGAATATGATAAGATTAGTAAAATATAAAACCGAGATGGTAGTTGGATGGTTTGAGGAAGAACTATGAGTGGTTCGAGGTCCTTGTGGTACGGTGCCTGTGAGGAGGGAGTTCGGGTTGTGAATTGACCGCAATCGTGTGGATTGCGAGGCCATGTGTGGCTCATTGTGTTGAAATGATTACGAAGTGTTTAAATGTGATATGTGTATCCCCTTTCCTTGTATATTTAAGATGTAACATGTGTGTGTAAATGTGATGTTTTGGCAAAGGACTGTTCACGTGTTTTAAATGAATAATAGCCATGTCCAGTAGCGAGCAATGGCCTACTTTAGCTACTCAAACAATGTTTGAGAGGAATCCCTAAAATGTTTTGGAAATGGTGTGAGTTGCATGTTAAATAATTTTACCAAAAGGCACAACAAAATTATTAGCCCTTATGGCCCATACGCTTTAAAGTGGCTAAGATAATGTGCTTTGGACAATATGAAATGAACGATGTTAACCTAGGGGAAGGTTCGGAAACCCTAGAGGCCCTGACGAGGGTTGATGTAATGGTTCGATACGTTAGATGTAGTCATCTCGGGAGTTAGAGCTTAAGTGTGAGCGATAGGTCTCACTATGGGGTTGAGAATAGATCTCACCCAATCAGCACCTAAATGATCTTATACCAGAAGTATTTTCGTACTAAGTTAAGAAAAGCAATTGGCCTTTGCCATTTTAAATGATTAAAAAGGAAAGGAAGTTCTTTTTATAGGCCTTAAGAGGCCATATGGAATGAAGTATGAAAAGCTTATAAGGGTCGTTGTACGACCAATACGAAATGAAGCCTCTTTTAAAAGATCAAGAGCCTCAAGAGGTCGAGAAGAATGTTTTCAATGAAAGAAAGTTTTCAATGAAAGAAAGAAAGTTTTCAATGGGTGCTTTACGGAATGATTCTTAAGCATGGTTGAATGTGGATTCTAATATCATGTGGCCTTATCCTTATCCATATCAAACCTGTCTAATTCAAAGTGCATGAATTGAGAAAGAAAGTTATAGCATGTTAAAAGTTCCATGAACGAAGGCATCTCTCCTAAAAGAATGAACGTTGATATGTGAATAGCCTACGAGGGTGTCATGTAGCTTAATATGATGATCAATAATATATAAATGCTTGATACGCGTTTATGTGTGCCTTATGTATATTATATGAATGAAATGCCAAGAAAAGTGTGATTATGAAAAGAGATAACCTTATGTGCACATCATAGGAATGATGGTTCATGTGTAGTTTAAATGGAATGCTAAGAAGTTATGTTATAAAAAGAAAGATCCCTATGCTTAACCCTCGATACTTGCTTATGTGCTTAACTGCTTGTCATTAAAGAAACTTAGTCATTGAGGGACCTAGAAATATGTTTGAGTGGTTAAGATGAAGTTTATGTTCAGTGATCCTTCCATAAGGGTTTTATGGACGCCTAATATGATAGTAAAGTATGAATACGTGATATGTGACTATTAAAGATATTACTGCCTGCAATAGTTTTGGTTTTAAGGGGGTTGGGGGACACTCACTGAGCGTGTGGTTGCTCATCCCACTATTCTTTCCCCTTTTCCCCAAGTCTTCTTTGTGACAGGTGAGAGTCAAGCCTCTTATGTAGAGTTGAAGTTTACCCTTGATTAAAAAAGAATCATGTGTGCCTACTTACATTCTTAATAAAGTCATGTATAGTATTCTTTGTTTATAAATGTTTGTAAACAATTGTTCTAGTTCATGTAATGCATATGGTATAAAGGTTGCTCTGTATGGCCGTATGAGCCAACCATCTAAATAGTTATATGTCTTCTTGATTAAAGTTAGTTATGTTTTGGGATGTAAACCCCAATACTCCGATTGTGTGAACCGTTGAGTTGTATCTTTCGCTTTTCCTTTATTAATGAACTACTCTGTTTGGTGTACTCCGAGCGGGTGGCTCATTGAGTTATGAACTCCGACGTGTGGCCGTTGAGTTTCTTTTAATGTTTTGCACTTCCGTTGATTACAGGGACTTATTGTAGGGCTTTTAGCCTGAAAACGGTCAGTTTTTAGGGGAAACTCTATCCGTTTCTCCCCAGAAATTTGCATAAGAAGTTAAGAAAATGTAATACTTCCTGACCCTAGAGGTTGGGGGTGTTACATGTATACTTCCAAATACTCATGCACAGTTCTTAATAAGAGGCTATATATTCCTCACAGATGTATAGCACAGATCTCTCACAAGTATTCTGGTTGCACAGCCAATTTGCCCAGTATGAATATTGTGCAGGAATAAGAAAAAAATAAGTCGAACTTAGGGCATAATACACCTATAAGGGGTGCAAGCCTAATAAGCATAATATGTCGATGGCTTAAGCCACATTAAAAACCCTAGTTCCTCGACTGTCTATCTAATATAAAAGCGGACCAATCTAAGAGAAAACATACATACATAAGAGAAACATTGAGGGTTGTCTAAAGTGAGTTTTTTGCACAAAACCTTAGGGCTCTAAGGCTGTGGGATCGTGAAGGTTCTTCGAATTGTGAGTTCCTTCCTCGACCAGTGATTCAAAGGTAAGGTTCTATCGTGTTTCGCTATAAGATTAAGGTAAATTCGTTTACGCTTAATTTGTTATATTAATTTCTTTAATTATTGTAGATGGATTTTAGTAATGAGATTAATGGGTTGATTAGTGTTAATAAATTATTTAAAGGCTTCGGGACTCAAAAAATAAACGAAAAAAATTGATTTATCTTTAAGTTAGTTGAGAATGATGCAACACAAATAGTTCAAATAAAACCAATGGGAATCAATGTTTATTTGAAGGTTAGAGAAATTAATATTTTTTGGTTTGGACCCAAAAGCATGCACTTGGCATAAAAAAAACTGAAATCGCAAATTGAGCTAGCTAATCTAAACTTTATTATGGATGAACCAATAATAATAATAATAATAACAACAACAGCTATATTACTCCTAATAACAACTGTAATAACAATGGAAGTAAAATAATAACAACAATAATAACCCTAACAATAGCAACGATGCTATGGTAATGATAATAAGGGTAACAATAATAGTAATATTCATAATAACAATACTGATAATAATGTTGATATTAATAATATTGAGGTGAACAATATTATATAACAACGATAACATTAATACCATGAATGACGAGGGCAACAATAATATTAAAAGAAAGAATAAAACAAAAGGGGAGATAAAATCAATTTGTATCTAAATAAGTAATAATGAGTGTATCAATAAATAAAAGAAGAACCAAAGGAATTCTGAATTGCTTATTAAGCTTAAAAATTTTAATAACACCATCTAAAACTATACTAACCATCGAACTATACATTTGGAGTAGAAGCGAGGTCATTTCCTTTGTTTCAGGCCGTAAGCAAACACCTTTATAAAAGGGGGATAGATTTTAAGAACTCAGGTATGTTTACTACCTGTGCTCTTTGAGCACTCAAATGTTTCCCACATTATATAAATTTCATATTTTATTCACGTAATGAATTAGTTTCAAACAATGTTTGTCACCTAATTAAGTGGGTAACATTAGTTATCAAACATCAGAGCTTACGCTACTCAGTTTACTCATACAGTTTGAGCTTACGCTTTCCAAGTAGCCTAGGAGGTGTACACCTATCTCAATGATCACTCATAGGGTTCCAAATAACTAGCAAAACAATTTCACTCATATTCTAATCTCTCGTTTCTATTTTTGAACTAAAATGAATTGAAATGTGGGAGCCCAACTAAGTTGAATATGAAGTTTATTTTATAGCATACAGATATACACATTGGGCTTTAGCTCAATGATCAAAATGTTTTCTGTTTTAGGTAATGGATCATTGAATAACCCCCTCCTAGCAGGCTAGAGGGTAGTAAGAACTAGAACAGGGTTTTGGTACTTTTGCTGATGGCTTGCTATATAGATGCTAACAATGATGTCCATACTAGAACAAGGCTTAGAAGTTATTGAGAAGACATGTCGCCTGTATGATCTTTTGGTCAAATTTACTTAACGTAGGGTTTCCCTAATTAAGTTGTAATTTTATTCTAAACTAAATAGTTTTATGAATGCAATTTCCTTATTCCTGATTTTGGTAGGCTTAGTAATGCACAAGTAGTTTAGAGTAGATGCGTATCTTCAATAAAGCCTTGTCTATTTTAGGACAGCACTAATGCCTCCAATCATTAAGACTTCTGCTGCACTTAAAATAATAAATGATTAGATTAAAATAATTGAGGGCGTTATAGTTGTGGTATCACAAACCACGTTTACAAATCACTATGAGCAGTAAGGTGTTTAAGTGTTAGGACGTCAAATTTTAGGAGGCCGATGTGAGTGAATCATTTTCTCTTTTGAAGCATACTTGGACTTCCACTACCCTTAGAATAATAAATGATTAAATTAAAACAATTATGTAATTAGAAATTGAGGACTTTATAGTTGTGGTATCATAACCAAGTTTACAAATCACTATGACTAGTAAGGTGTTTAAGTGTTAGGACATTAGCTCTTAGGAGGTCAATGTGGGAGAATTGTTTTCTCTTTTGAAGCATACTTGGACTTGACTTGCTCATTTTTTCCTTTTTTTTAGATGGATCAACTGGGAGCAGCCATGGATCCTTACGTTGTCAACATGCTGCCAGGGATCTCGATGGCCACCCACTTTTCTCTATTACATACTGGTATGGTGGCCCACATGCAAGATCCATTCTCAGAGTTCCACAATGTGTTGGTTCGTACTCGTAGGCTCTGGTGGTCTCTGCTTATCACAGAACCTTGCCGCGAGTTTAGATTCTTGTACCATGGCTTTATGATTACTGGGGACCAAGGGTTGATGGGGACACTACAAAAAATGCAACTTGTGCCAACATGATGGCAAATAGTAATTTACTGTTGGTAACGACTATGGCAATAGAAATATTTCTATTGCTTGTACTGTTGGGATTAGTTCTGTTGATAAAGTTATTTCCAACAAAAAAATATATTCCGTTGTGAATGTTAAATAATACCAACAAAAACTGATTTGTTGGCATTTCTATTGACATTACTTATTCCAACAATTTCTATCTGTTGACATTAGTATTCCAAACAAAAATCGATCTGTCATCATTTTTGTTGGCATTACTTATTCCAACAATTTTAATTCGTTGGCATTAATATTCGAAACATAAATCTTTATACATAGATTTGTGTTGATGTTACTATTGCAACATATGATAACTGTTGGTGTTGCAATTTCCCACTTCCAAATATTCTATTAGCATCGGTTGTTATCCCCATGTTGTTTTTGTTGGCATAAATATGAGTAGCATCTTATATAATACACAGTTGTATATATAACTACTAATGATAATGAATTTGAAGAAGGACATGAATAGAACTTAATTATCAATAATTATTTCTTTTGTAATGGGCATCATATTAAAGGGATATGCTACTATCCGCAGCGGTTTATACACTACACATGCGTGTAAATACTAGGATATAAACATTTATGTAGTTAGGCAATAAACAATTTTCAATCATATATATAACTACTAATGATAATGCATTTGGAGTTCAACATCATACCTTTCCAAAATAAATTACTACACCAAAATTACTAGAAACTATGCATGATTAATAAAGAAAAGAAAATAATATCTATTATTAAATGAGTCCACTGCTCGTAATTAATATGAAATGAATGCCCAGCATCATTCAAATGATAAGTCATACATCTTGATCATTCTCACCATCCAACACAAATTCATCTTCACTTGCAGGCAAACCATGCTCGTACGATGGAAAATCCTTCTGAAACTCTTATTAGAAAGAACGATCAACTTCCTTATCTTCAATACTTCCATATTCTCCTCTTCAAAATTGAGATTAACATCATTACTACATTTTGTTAAATAAATACTTATACAATTAAATATTTTCCCCCAAAGAATATAAGTCTCAATGTTGAAGTAGCTCAATTACTTGTGGAAAAGATTTTTAGGCATTACCTTAAGTAAAATTAAGTTTCCCATCACTCTTCTGACCCAATCGACTGCTCTCTCTGTCATATGCTGAGCCCTTTCGACTTTCTTCTATCTCTTGTAATACTACTATCATATTCTCAAAGTCTCCTCTAAGCTTTATTCTTTTTGCTCGTTCTATGGCCACTACACATCTCTTCTCATGAGAACGTGGCACCTTGACACCTAACCCATAGGTCTTTGTGTAACCATTTTATCTTCACCAACAATTTCCTCATATAGCTTATCTCACATAGCTCTGTCTGATCCTAAACTCTCTAGTAATCCACCCAATTCTGTTTGAATTACATCCTATGTAAAATTATATAAATGAGCTAATGTAATTATTATTGGATAACTCAAACAAAATGAATACAAATATGACAAATAATCATAAAAAGAGCATCAAACAGATACTTAAAAATAATCACGCCAACTTTACATAACTTTTCACAACTACCAATTGAAGTGGTATGATTAACCAGCAGCCAGTTAAATGGTCACTTGCACCCTCATGGTTTCCTTCCAACCCCATATCAGATGAATTTCCAAAAACATCCATTGAGAAATATGGCTGGACTTCATATAAGTCCTGGCCATATCCTTATCAAGGCACTATTGTCTATCCTAGAATGCCTCAAGGATACTTTGACGAAAGAATGCATTTGGATGGAAAACAGAATCCTATGTTGTTCAATGCACTTGAAACCACAAATGCCCCTTTGCATTCTGAATTCCATCCCTATCTGTCATCTCAGCGAATGTGTTTCAATGAATTTGCTATAGGTTTTAGCACTCTAAATATGTCTTAAGTGATGCTTGGTCTAAGTATGTGGAGAAATGTACCATAATTTCCTTTAACTATTAATTCTAATATAAGGACTGAAGTTTTAGTGAAGAGGGGACAAGTACCTGCCATGAGAAACATGTCATAGTAGCCTAGACCATAGAGCCTAGCCATTGGAAATATTGGTGGTTATGGTAGCTCCTTTACTCATTTAGAGCTTCATCAATGGCATGCACCTCCCAGTCTTTATGAGCCCAACTATGGAGTAATAAACCTGCAAACACTATCAGCTTATCCCCCATGGTCACTTTCTCGCCAGGATAGCTTTGGACCACATGCTCAATATGTTGATTTAGCTCCAAGTCTGCATCATACTAGATATGGATACTTCTTGGACACAATGTGGGTACATGGACCTAGCAACCAAAGCCACAACCCATTCTCTCCTAGGCCGTCAATCTCTCAGTCTAGCAATCCTCTTAGGAGACATGCAATGTCATAAATAGCATAATTAATGGAAGTCCTAAAGAGCTCTATAGGACTGATGATACCTGTGGTTTGTTATCCAAAGTACATTCTTTGTTTTGATTGTTTCAACTCTATACATGGTATTTATGGGTATTTTGTTCCTGCTTTGCTGTGGTGACGTTTGTATTAGACATAATGGATGCTCTCTCTAGCCCAAATTAGTGGCCAAGTTTAAAATGGCATAAACTTAGATAAGATGCCCCACCCCACGTTTTTCGTTAAGCAATAATAACCTTGTGGTTCATATATTGTTGCAAAGACATGATGTAATAAAGGCACGTTGTTCCCTTCATATTGTCATTAGGGAATAACATCAAGTTGCAGTGTCACTACAAGAAAGGAAAATGAGCAGAAGAAGTCTCCCGATTTGGGGAAACGATGAGAAAAAGAGGAACAAGTCAAAAAAAGGGAAACAATTAACATACAAGAGTTGCAGTAGATGCATCGTCACGCTTGGTTTCTAGCCATTTTGGTTTATTGGTAACCTCAAATAGCTCAAGCTTATCCGGTTCCTTGCCATCTTTTGTCTATATGTGAAGAAAGACAAATATTAAAGTATATACAGAAATTATATTGAAGACGTAGGTAATGTAATGAGAAACTTAATTTAAACACTAACTCATATGAAATGGAAAATAAAAGGATGTTACGATTTCCCTATGTAACCTTGAGAAGCTCTTACTTTCACCATATTTTGGGACATTTCATAATTAGCTCGATTTTCTAAATTTCTCTCAGTTCGAGCCTAAATTAAAGTCACAATGATGGTATTAAATTCAAATGTATATAATTAATCATGACACAAAGCAAATACACTTACTCGCCCCTACACTAGATGCCCAAAATTAAATTGCATTTCTATATTGGTCCACAAGAATAATTGATGGTCTAGAACTCAAAGCTTCATTAATAAACTTTCTGTTGAATTTCTCCCTTTTCAACTTACACTTGTTCCACCTCGAACTAGCATCTAATGTCTCCTTGACCATTGTCTTGGCTCTTTTCCTTCAGGGAATTTAAATGATCCCTACTCCACATATGTCCATTTTAAAAAATAAAATGAATTGTATACTTGCACAAAAATATTTATAATTTGAGATAAATTAACATATTGCCACTAAATTTAATATTCCAGACCTACACAATTTTCCAAATATGTTCCATTCTGTCTTCACTAATTTTCTTAAAATCAATGCAATCAATTGGCATGATTGTTGGATTCCTTGCAAGGACACCAATAAAGGAAGATAATTCCCTTCCTTCATTATTATGTGGTTTCCCATTGTTATTCAATGATATATATATGTGTGTGTGTGTGTGTATATGTATATATGTGTGTATATATATATATATATATATAATAGATATATATATATATATATATATATATATATATATATATATATATATATATATATATATATAGGTTCCTTTGGTGGCTTTAGTTTGCTACAACCATGCCTCCTTGTGGTGTTCATACTGAGATCCCCTTCTATTGTTTATTTACATAAGAAGACAAATAAAGAAAAATTAGTAATGATAACAAACAATCAAAGAACATTATCTAAAATGACAAACCTTAAATTATCATCATTTATTAAACAAAAATGGCAAAATGGTTTACAACTTTTCGTAGAACATGAAGTGATGTGAAATAAAATCAACAATGGCAGCATAGTTACAGGCTCACAAAATGCAAGCATATGAATGCATGAGTACAAGCTCATTGACAATCATAGTTGACGAACATGTTGAAGTAAATTTGAAAAAACACTCCAAGTAGTTGCTAATGATTACAAGAAATATGGAATTTCAACCCCTTTTGCTTCTCCTTTACTTTTGGATGCATTGCCTCTCTCAAAAATTCCAATCTATTTTAATGTACATCAAAGGAATTGAATACAACATATAAAATTAAAAAAAAAATTATCCTATATACTATTTCTTGAAGTTAAACAAATTAGACAAAAAATTAGGTTCAAGTCAAAGTTAAGTTGATTTGTACTCAAATTTCAAATTCAAATAAAAATTTCTATTTTTATTTCTATGTTTGGTTAGAAAAAGCAAGTTGTAGGCTATTCACAAGAATTCCACTATACATTTTTTACCCAAAGATTACCTAGCGTAAAGTCAAGTTTGTGTCCAACCTGAGTGTTTTTACTTCTCATATTTAGAATGATGTTGCAATTCTACTATCATTTATCATGAATGGTTTTTTTTTTAATGTTGGGGTCATTTATCATGAACACAACTTATTATAAACAAATAAAGTTATTGTAAAAAAATCCCAATAATATCTCCTCTACACAAACAAAGGCAACACTGAGCAATAAGATGGCATGCCATCTGTGACTGACAACATTCATCAAAAATTATATAAACATAAACATTCTTACCAGTTATCCTGTTGCCATTTCCCTAAGTATCCAACATATCATAATTCTCGTCTAGTGGAAGTATCTTGGTCTACCTTTCCTCTCCTTCTTGAAGTTGGGTCTCAGGAGAATGTTCTTTTTGTGATGAATGGAGAGTTCTCAAGTTATTTGTACCATTAAATGTTCATGGCTGGTTTATGGCAAATAATGTAGCAGCACCAGTATCATTTCTCCTTTTAAACGAATAATCATGCCTTGTAGTATGCAAATCTGATTCGGCTGGAAAAAAATCAATTTACGAATGAATTTTTTTAGATTGTGTTTCTTTATAAATTAAATAGATTTAATAATCAAGTCATACAAGATTTTACTTAGCGAATATGCTCTTATTTTAGGTTTATCCAATTCTATCGAGTAGATAAAAGGAAGGAAGGAAAAAAGAATGTGAAATTGTGCTAAAAAAACCAAACTGAGACTGAACCTAAGCAGCAAAATTTCGTGTGATAATGGTTAACCTTGAACCTTTTTTTATGCTGGGGTCATTTATCATGAACACAACTTATCACAAACAAATAAATTTATTACTAGAAAAAAAACCCAGTAATATCTCCTCTACATGGACAAAGACAACATTGAGTTATAAGATGGTATGCCATCTGTCATTGACAACATTCACCATAAATTATATAAGCATAAATATTCTTACCAATTGTCCAGTTGTCATTCCCTAATCATCTAACATATCATGATTCTCTTCTTATGGAAGTATCATGGTCTCCCTCTCCTCTCCTTCTTGAGGTCGAGTCTCACGAGAATGTTCATTTTATGATGAAGGGAGAGTTCTCAAGGCATTTGTACCATTAAAAAGCGTATGGTCGGTTTATGGCAGATAATGTAGCAGTACTAGTATCCTTTCTCCATTTGAATGGATAATCATGCCTTGGAGTATGAGAATCTTATTCGGCTGAAAAAAATCAATTTACGAATGAATTAGTGAGTAAATCTTGTTATTTATTAGAAGTACTACTCAAGGTATTCATGCCATCACAAGCATCAACTTAGTTTATAGCGTACGATGTAAAAGTAGCTTTTGTTCTTCTCCAAAATGGATAGTCATGCCTTGAATTGCAAGAATCTATATGGGAGGAGAATAATTAATTCATAAATGAATTTAGTAAGTAATATAATGTTAGTTGAATATGGCAAGTGAAAACTTTACAGTATTAATGCAAAAATAAATAGTACTACATATTTACGTGTGCAATACTATTTATATTTTATGGAAGTGTTGAACTCAACGTGTTTAACAACTCAGATAGCAAATGAAACATGACCTCAACCACTTGGAGGCACATTATCAATTCTCTTTGGATGTTTTTCTTTTTTGTCTTTTCTAATATAATTTTTTCAAATTTTTATGTAGTTTAGTTACGTTGTATGGATCCTTAAAATTGAAATATATGAACCTCTCTTACCAAAACCCTATAAGTGAAAACCATAATGGATGTTGTTCTTGTAAAGTGAGCATAAAATAAGATTAAAATATGTAAGTTTTAAATCGAAATTATAAGCATCAACGGTCACAAACTTTATTAACTGAATCAATTGCCACTCACACCCTATACCATCTAAAAGTTTATGTCCTGTAAATTACTTTTTATTTGTCATGTTACAGGATCATAAAATTGATAGGAAGAATTCGAGTTTTAAAATTTGTAACCCTAAGTACAAGGTTCTACCATTGAGTACTCGGGTTGTCGTCCACTGGGAGTTGGGTTTCAAGTACCGGGGTTACTTAGAATGACTCAATCTAGGCCAAGAAGGAAGCAATTGAAAACAAGCTAAATTAAGCTAATAAAAGCAAAAGAGATAGCTTAAGTCTATGATTTGACCAATTGACGAACTAAATAGTCAAGATGAGTCCTAACCTATTCGACTTATACACACAACTGGACATGGTTGGTTATACCATTGAAGACCACCCAAGCCCTTTCTCAAGGGTCATGGCCTAGCCTAATTAGTCTAACCACCTAGTTTCATGGGGTTAGCCAAATTAGACTATAAGATTAGTAATCCTCGAACCTAGTTATGATTGGGACTATTTTCATGTCCAAATCCCCGGCTATTCTCTCTCCCACACTAACTAGTTGAGCTCGCCTCTCGGCATAAGTCAATCGCCCAAAACTAAGGATGAAAGCTCTCTCAAGCATTTGATTGAACACGTGGCACGTATGAGAGAAAACTCTTAATTGGAGGCATAAACTAGGTATGGTTAGGTCCAATACAAGTCTAATTAGCCATCAAATGGCTAATCACGACCCAAACCAACCAAAACTAACAATTAATCATACACAAAATATAAAAGCCCCAAATTAAACCTAAGCTAAAAAATAACTCAACAAACATGAAAATGGAGGAATTAATCCAAACTAGCATGGACGAAAAGAGCTATTAAACATGAAATCATAATGAAAACTAAACATTTAAGCTAAATACACCCTAAACTAACATGATTAAAACAAAAGGAAACAAGAAAAGCATGGAATAAAGAGACATAGAAAAAGGGAAACTTATGCTTGATTGATTGAATGAACTAGAAATCCACCAACTTGAATCCAAAATTAACCCAATTAAATCTAATCTACCTACTTTATTTCCCCCTAACAGGGTTTTGGAAGCCAAACCTAGTGTAAAAATCTCCAATAGGACCCCCAAAGAACTCACCAAAATGAGCTTTAAATAGGAATCGAGGCAGGCCGAGAAGAAGGGCATGACAGGCCGGGGGCCGACGGTCAGTCATCCTAGCGACGATTGGTCATCCTAGTGACGGTCCACCGTCGGCCACAATGACTGTCGTTCTTCTTTCCTTATGAATTTCCGTGCTTTTCTCCTCAATCCTTGCTCCTTTTCACCGCGTTTGCTTGATTGATCTTACTACCTACAAAAGTAAATAAAACAAGTAAAAGTCCTCAAGATTACATTATTATACGAGCTAAAATTAGGCGATAGAGGTATGTAAAATATGAAAATTTAGTACCAAACAAAAATAATGTGAAATATTAATTTATGTTTGCACTACTATTTATCAAGAGTTATAACCAAATAATCCACATTCATATTATAGGGGACCTGGCTACTAAAAGAGGCAGTACTGTTCTAATTAATAGACATGATGCTATAAATATTAAAATTTAAAGGAGATCCAGGTAATTAACATCCATAATCAATTCAGCAGCCTACAATATGAACAACCTGAACCCATTTCCCCTCGCCCTGTAACTAGCACCTACCCTACATGACCCTCATTGATCAATTGCGAAAACGAGCAAAGCGAACATCAAAGACAACCCACTCACTCCTAATCAATATGGAGCACCATAATCCACAAACTTAACTTTGAACATCTTTATCCAAATGATACCAACCTTCCTAAATCTCTGCAGCAAACTGTAAATTCGCAAAAGCTTACAACTTTTTCCCCAATCAATACCCATTTTAGATAGGGTACAATAACAAAAGAGACATGAAGGATGGATTAGATTTCCCCTGAAATCCCCTCACCATCACAGCTAATGAAAGTAAATACAAAAGCAAGAAATTTCAGGAAAAAGAACAATAGCATAACATTGAAGTCAGGTAGAAATGAATAGAAAAGCAGCTGATTCTAGGAAGAATAATAATACCATAACAATGACACAAGGCATAGTCATCAAACTAAGGAGCAAAGCTGTTGATATCCTTTCACTTGTTAATTTATTTATTTTTTTCCAAAGCAGTGCATAATAACATACTTTTAAGTCAAGATAAGACACTTAAGAAGTACAAATTAATAAAAGTACAACTTGATTAAATGATGTAAGTTTTTTTAGTTATAAAGGGAGACAGAACTACCAATGTAAGTGGGATTCAAAACCTTGATTCAATGATGAGTTCAACTGGAAAAGAGCACATCGAACCTTTGGTGATTGAGGGGGAGCATTGTCCATTAGTTATTCAGCTACAATTCTCGCATTTTTAAAGTTTTCATAGCACCCTGCATAAAAAATCATAAGCTGAAATTAAATTTCATAAAGGGTATGGAAGATTAACATAAAATAATAAGCTAAGTTAATATCTTTACTTAGGACATCTTGATCCAAACTTTTCTAGTAGCATCTCTTGGATTTGACATTATTATATGCCATGACAAATAAAAATGTCAAATAAATAAAATATTGGACATTTGTTACAACTTAATTCAGAAAATTGGATGCAACCATATAAAAACCATAACATAACAAAATACTAAATTAGCCAAATATTCTATTTCAGAATGTGGAATCCAAACTAAAAAAAGGGTTTCTCATCCTATAAATATGAATAATGAGAAAAATTAAATCATCATCATCAATCAGTATCATTCCACATCAATATTTAATTATAATCATCTAAAGTTTCATCTTCATCTCAGCTACTATCGCCATTAGATGTATCCTCATCACATTGAGTCTCTGGAAGTCCTCTGTCAAAGTATGGTAGGCTCAAGATCATCTACACACTTGCCTATATGATTTTCATCTACATTAATGTCGATGAAGGTATATTCTCTTTTCCCATATCAAACAAATCTCTTGGCTCAGTAGTCATCACAACATGATAGTTCTTTTCTGTAGCATCTGGAGTATAAACACTTGCAATGATTGAGATGCCAAAACAAAATTTTCATCAGTCTTCCACAATGCCTTCAAATTCCCTATGGTAAATCCAAATTGATCTTGTTCAGCACCTTTGATGGGATCCACCTAATCATATCGAAACAAAAGAGCCTTCTTCGCTTCATAGTAGTCTAATTCTAAGATTTCTGTCAAGACACCATAGCAACTGATGTCATCTTCACTATATATTGTATTAAAAAGAACACCACAATTCTGAGTTAAAGAATTCTTGTCCATTTTTTTATTCGAAACTTGAACCCATTACAAGCGACATTGGAAAATGTCTTCATCCATAAGGAAGGATATTTACTAAGGTACCCAAAATCATCAGCTAAACGAGGATCATTTGGTAGATGATGCAAAACCTACAAATATTATGTGTTAGTTTACTTAGTCATTCAATTCACTAAAATTATGATGAAAATAACTTGGCAACTTACATTGTTCACAAATCATTTACAAAAGTCGCTTTTTTGAATATTTTCACTTTCACTTTGCCCTCGATAACTATTTCTGCTATAAACATGTTCTTTGTGCTCTCTGCACTGATTTATCATTATTAGTAGATTGTTAAATCTTTTATAGTAATAATAAAGTATCACAAGAAAATATTAAAGAAAAAATTTACTTGATATAAAGCCTAATTTCATCACAATTAAAAAGCAATTATCTATGTGCTTGTTCTCTTAGGTAATCATTGGCATGTTTGTCATTCTTTTTGGATATAGGACGATACTTTAGAGAAAATATCGATAAACCTCATGAGTCTCAAAACCACCATCATCATTAATCCTACTTGATCGATTCTCTCTTGTCTCAATGCCATGCAGATACCTTGCACACAAGGTTAAACATTCTTCAGCATAATATCCTTCTGGAATCGATCCCTCTAAATGACTTTTATTATGTATATATTTCTTTAATCTATGTTAACTATTAACACTCAAAAAAGACATATTTTCCCGCATATCATCTTATTAGTGACAAATTAGTTAACAAATAAATAAGAGTTATGTAAATGACATAAATTATCTATTAACCATACCTTTCTATTAGATACATCCATCTATAATGCACCGGTCCAGCAATCATCGCCTCATATGTAAATGAAAAGATAGATGTATGATGATATCAAAGAAAGAAGGCGGGAATAAGTGTTCAAGATGGCAGAGTGCAACCACAATCTGATGTTGTACGCATTCAAAATTATGCGGTGCTGTCATTTTAGAACACAACTGTCTAAAGAAGTTGCTGACTTCTATTTAAACTAAAATCAGTTCTTTATTAGCTTCTTAACTGCTAGTGATAACAATTGTTGCATGACAACGGGGTGGTCATGGCTTTTAAGGCCATGGATCTTATGCTCACTTAGCTGCACATACCGTGTGACATTAGATGCATAGCCATCAAGGACTTTAACACTAGCTAGCATCTTTAAGAAGTCCTCTTTCTTATTAAGACTCAATGTAAAGCTTGTAGGGGGTATCTTGGTTCTACCACATACCATCTTATATTAGGTGAAGATGTTCCCTAATCTAGATATCTTTTAGACCTAGACGTAACTGTAAGGTATCCTTCATTTTACCTTCAATGTTCAGAAGTGTACTAATCAAAGTCTTAGAGAAATTTTTTTTCAGCATGCATCACATCCAAGTTATGGCGTATGAGAGGTGTTCCCACTAGGAAGTTGGAAGAAAATATTTTTTTTTCTTCTAAGGTATAACCTTATCACCTTGCTTTCTCTTTTTTTGCTTGGATATAGGAGCTTTTCCTAGAGTAA
This sequence comes from Carnegiea gigantea, assembly GCA_029747015.1. Classification (NCBI taxonomy): domain Eukaryota; kingdom Viridiplantae; phylum Streptophyta; class Magnoliopsida; order Caryophyllales; family Cactaceae; genus Carnegiea; species Carnegiea gigantea. The sequence continues at coordinate 22,817 of JAKOGI010003332.1, read as the reverse complement.
CATCAAGTCATTGTATTTGATCAAGTAATTGTGAACCATATTGTGGCTTTAGAGCTTGCCTCATTTTAGTATTTCCATCAAATGACTTTCTATTACATTGAAATTTATGATCAAGATTCAAGAAGCATTAATGACCAGTATAACATAACTTTCTACTTCTTAAATAGGTTTGAGAAATCTAACTCTGAATACGGTCTGCATCATATTTAAGTAGGAAGATATGCATAAATTTTACATTATTCATATATATATATATATATATATATTCGTATATCTATGTAAAAATATACAAAATTGCACTATTATATTTGCTTATATGCTTCTGTCATAACCTATTTGATTTGACCATTCTTTTTGCGATGATAAAATTTTCGTACGGCTTATGGCTCCTGTTAAATCATAAGTATATGATTACTGTCAAAGCTCAAATACTTAAATATGATTAATTGATGAGATGTTGCAGCCATGCCTTTAAAGGCTTGTATCTCAACTAAGAAACACTGACACAAAATTTGAGTGCTTAACAAAATCCTAAAATCAAAGAATATTTTGAAGGTTGAAGATGAAGGATAGTAGAGAAGGGGGGAGAGAGAGAGAGAGAAAAAAAAAGAAGTGAGAAATGAGAATGAATATTGTGACGCTGAAGCTTGGTGCAGTGGGGGATTTTTTTTTTCCATTTTCTTTAATTTTGTTTACCCACACCCTTTGTCTTATTTGTTGTTGAGCGAGAAACCAACTTATCCAATGGTAGAAAGATAAATCAAGGTGACAATCAACTTTTGAATGGAAATACAACATTGACATCGAAAAGGAGCCAACAAATTAACAAACCCAAACGAATATGGTTCCAAAAATATTTCCTAAATTCAGACATTTCAGAATTTAACGCACTAAACCTCGGACCCACAACCACTTTTTCCTCTAAAATAAGATACAAATTTTCCAAAAATAATGAATGCAAAATTAATGTAACTATAAGAAGTTACAAGGGGTCATAAGGAATTGTAAGAAGATGTAGGAAACTGTGCAAATCCATTAGAATTGTAAGAACTTGTAAAGAGTTTTAAGGAGCTGTAAACAATAAGCTTATCCAGAAAAGGAATAGGATCACACAAGTTGGTGGATTATAGGAGTTTCCAACAACTCAATTATCTTGTTACAAAAATTTGCTAAAGTGTTCCACTATCTAAATTTGGTCATATGGACAGTTTTTTTGCCAACACCATGCGGGGAAATTACCTACCATGTTACCAAAACAAACATTATAACCTCCCTAGTAACCAAAGGTTCAACTTCCCCTAAACGACCCTACAGTGGCCATATGCTTGCCCATTCGTCATAATTAAGGCTATCACGAAACCAAGTCGAGTCGCCAAGCCCTCAGGTTTGGGTTGATCAAAGCTCAGCTCGGGTTCGTGCCAAATTGAGCTCGAGTTAAGCTCAAGCCTTACAAGGCTCAACTTCAGTGGACTCGATTTGGCTTGGTTCGGCTTGTTTAGTTCATTTTTTATATGCTCTTGTAGCCTTAAATTTGGTAACTTTTTGACCAAAAAAAGAAAAAAGAATGTTAAGCCCAGCCAAGATGAGCACTGTGGCCTGAACCTAAACTTTGCAAGCTCGATGAGCTTCGAACGGAGCCCAAGCCCGAGCCAAGCTCTTAACTGACTGAGCTGAGCTCAAATCTAGCCAGCTATAGCTCAGCTAGGTCATTTACACCCCTGGTCATAATTATACCCTTTTTCATCTTCCTCGTCCCCTCACTCTGTGAGGCCATCCTCACATGTCGAATCACTGTCCTCTTTCCTTGCCAAAGTTGTCCCTTTTTCATATGCACCCTTGGCCTTACGCTTTCCCTTTGCATGGTGATGACATTGTTGGATCACTGTCATTTATCCTAGTTGATGTTGATTATGTTTCTCTTCTGACCATACCTTTAACTTAGACCATAATGTCGTGCTAAATTTTAGTTGCACATCTATAATTTGGTCATGTATACATGGGCTAACCATTTTATATGTCATCAACCATCACATATAACCTTCCAGTTAGATGGTCCTCCTTAAACTACCAAAATCACCCATTCAATCTACAACCACCGTCATCCTTTGACCTTCACTCATACAATCATATTAGCACTCCTATCAGCATTCCACCAAAATCATAGACTAAGTACAACAAAAAATATCCATCACCACTATGCCCCCTCCTGTTCTCAAAAACCCAAAGTATATTTTAAAAAAATTTACTAATAACAACTCCTCACATGAAAACCTTAAACACCCCTTTACGCACACCTCATACATTAAACATGCTATATAATAATAACATTCAAGTTGTAAATGTAGCATTACATTGAATGTAGAAGACAAGAACCCATAATAAGGTTTAAATATCCCTTACACATATCCCATGTATTACTTTGAATGTAGAAGACTATTAGTGGAATCCTTATTTCCTAATAGATTATTTGCCCACTTTTATTAAGAACTTCAATTCAAATGCCCTATATACAATCTGATTACTGTTAGCAGAAAAAAACAGAGTTTTAATATTTATAAACCCCAAGTGCAAGGTGTATCGTTGAGTACTTGGGGTGTCGTCCGCAGGGAATTGTGTTTTCAACTACCAGAGTTTACTAGAGCGTCTCAATCTAGGCGTGATCAACGGTGAAGGAGGGGACCTAAACTACGTTACAAATATAGAAACAAGCGACTTGGAATTGTGATTTTACCAATTAGTGAACCAACTAATCAATACGAGTCCTAACCCACCCAAACTACGCTATGAACAAGAGATGGTCGGTTGCACCATCAAAGACCACCCAAGCCCTCTCTCAAGGGTCATGAGCTAGTCTAATTCGTGTAACCACCTACTTTCGTGGGGTTAGTCGAATTAGACCACAAAACTAGCAACCCCGGACCTAGCTCGATTCGGATACTACTTTCGTGTCCCGAACTCGGCCATTCCCTCTCCCACACTAGCAAATTGACCTCACCTCTCAGCATAAGTCAATCGCCCAAAAATATGGATGAAAACCCTCTCAGGCATTTCATCGAACACTTGGCGGGCGTGAAGGAAAACTCTAAGTTCTAGGCATAGATTGGGTATGGTTAGGCCTAGTACAAGATCAATTAGCCATCAAGAGGCTAATCACAATTCAAGCCAACACAATCTACCAACAAATCATGAAAAACGCGTGAAAACCTAAACTAACCAACAAGAACATAAACTTGAAGAACAAAACGGAATGAAATAAAACAAATCTAAACAACTAAACAACATAAATTAACAATGAAATTTAAACACATAAATCAGACCAAAACCAATACAAGAATCAAAATCAACAAAACATAATTAACAAGAACATAAAAAACTAGAGAGATAAAAGAGAAGGAAACTTAGTCTTGAATTGATGAAGAACTTGAAATCCAAAGGTTGAATCCAATGTTACAATCTTCAATCCTAAACTAATCTCCCTTCTTAACTAAAATCTAACCTAAACTAATCCTACAAAATCGCCAGAGCAAAGACCTCCAACGACGAACGAACTCCCCACAAACAGACGCCCGAACGGACTTAAATAGAAAACCGAAGCCGCGACGAATCTGGGGAGGTGGCACGGGCGTGCCATGTGGCACGGCCACCCGTGCCACATTGCTGTGGCACGGTGCCGCCTCCCCCCGGTTTGTCCGGTTTTGCTGGTTTTCGCCGGTTTTCGCTGTTTTTCTTCGTTTTGTCCCATCTTCGTCCCTTTTCGCGACGTTTGCTTGATTTGGAGTTATTTCCTACAAAACATAAATAAAACAAGGTAAAATCCTATAAAATAAAGTTATTATACGAGTAAAAGGTGGGTGAAAGAAGCACGTAAAATGGGTAAATTTACCGTTCAACACACCCCCACACCTATCTTTTGCTCGTCCTCGAGCAAAATAAAAGAAAACTAAAGTAAACAACTAACTCACTTTCGTAGGAATCACGGTTGCATTTAGCGTATGCAACAAGCCCTTTAAACCCCTTGGTTACCCCAAGTGGACGAGTAAGGTCTCGTGAGGGTTTGCAGAAGATATACCCACAAAATCTCAAAAAGGAAAACAAAGAAAAGAGAAACAAAAGTCGAAAAATAAAAGTAGCAAAACACAATATATACATGGGGATAAACTGTACACAATCGAATCAACCAAAGCCACCTAATAGCTCAAATATCAGTCTGTACACAGGCATTATATGCATTTCAGGACACATCATCCCAAAGAGTGGCATCCAGACATCAGCTTTTCACCCCACGACGCATGAGGACATTGAATCCATCCTGGTGCCTAGTGTGCAAGTGTATCATCACCCTGAAACTAAGCCTACCAAAACCAAACTCAATCCCACGCAATTGACACAAGCTACCTTTTTGATTGGCTAGCATAGAAAGCAGGCTTCCCCAGTAGCAGTATTGCCTCAAAGGGTAACACCCAGTAGCGCATGCCTCAAAGGGGTACTTGTCATTTCCAACTCTTTTCTTCCCCACTTTCTTTTCTTTCCATTATTTTTTTTTTTCAATACAAACTCATGTCACGCCTCAAAGGGATACACCCAGTAGCGCTTGAATTTGTTTGTTTTTGCTTTTGTTTTGGAAAAAGAAAGGGGGGTGCCAGCACATATAAAGGGAACTGTGCAGTAGACAATGGGAGAGTCGATCGTGGAAGACTAAGAATTCAGGATGATGACAATACATGAATTCAGGACTGGATTGCAAAATTACGATGGACTGTTGGGGTTAGAACTGAGGTCTAAAACGACAGATTGGGGATGAATATCTATCATACACATTATACTTATATACGAGCTAACAGTCAAGGTATCAGGGATCAAGGCTGATCAAAATAGTACAAAACTCCCCTAAATGCAAAAAGAAAAGAAAAATTTGTACAAAAAGGAGAAAAAAATGAAAAAGTTATACAAAAATGAAAAATTTTCACAAAAAAAATAAAAAGAAAAGGGGAGATGACCCCACCCCCACACCTAAATCTCACAATGTCCTCATTGGGAGCCGTGAGTCATCACCAACACACAAAAATAAAGAAAACAAAATCAAACACAAGAAAAACAAAAATCGACAAAAATATACACAAGCTAATACACTCTCCCAAAAAATACAATTCTCACCCAAAACAACAACACGATCACACATAAATACAAACTAACACCACCAAAAATAAATGTAGACCAATCCAATAACACCACCAATCACAACACAATAAAAATCTACAAAGACACAAAAATGGTGATCATAGCCAATAACGGCTCAACAACATCCAAATTTCACCACAAGATGATCACCAACTAAAAACACAATCCTAATATTCACAACTAAACAAAAACAAAAAGGGAAGAAAAGAAAAATAAAAAGAAGGGGGGGAAGAGAAGAGTGAGAACGAATATACCAGGTCGGGTACAGAATGTACCCAAACTACACCTCGCTAGGACGAGGTTGGGGAAGCGCGAGGAGCATCAGCCACTCCTCGGCGGCATTCAAGACATGCATCGGCAACTCAGATGCTGTCAACACTCACAGAAGTTTATCAAACACCTGAGCCTGCAACTCAGATGAGTGTAAGTAGGAGCACTTAAACAGGAATGCAGAAATAATAGTAAGTGCTCTCCTGAATTTATCAAATGCCTTAGAAAAATCAGTAGAATGATTGAATTCAATAGGAAAGATGATTTTTCCAGGCATGTCCTCTAGGTATAGACTATAAGGGTCAGGGGAGGGGTCATACCCTCTAAAGGCACCTAGGGACTCCATACAGTCTATCTCATTCCCCTCAAGCATATCATGACATGCAACGAGTGATAAATTATGGTACTCAGGAGAAGAGGAGGGTAGTGAACATGAAGAAGCATGAGAAATATCAAGGGAGTTGAGGGATACATGGTCAGTAAGATCAGGACTAGATGAAACTACAGCCACAGCATCCACACAGGACTCCCCCTCGAGAATCTTGTCAAGATCCTACACCTCACTACAAGTACCGTCTGACTCAAGACAGAAATCATCCCCATCGACCCTAGCACCAACACAAAATGTCGCACCTACCCCGAACTCCGTCGACTGAGCTAAAGGGAAAGGTGGATCAGGATAGGTCAAAGTGTTGTCCTTAAATGTGCTAGGTAGGGATGGAGCAACAAGAGGTAGAGTAGGTAAGGGAGGGTCGAGCACCTCCTCTAGTCCGGACTCTAGAGGAGGAAAAGACGCACCATCATCACACAGATTGACATCAAGTCTAGGAGCACTAGAACTAGGGTCAATCTTGGGTGATAGGTCATACTCCCTCGATTTATTAACAAACTCAGCAAACTCAACTTGTTGCTTGTTCATGGCCTCTATCATACTAGAAATTCTAGCAAAACCATCAGCAGAAATACGATAGGGACAAGAAACACTATCATGGTCAGAACGATGGCAGATCTCACATGCAAGAGGTGTATAATTAGGAATGCAGGGGGATGGGATGGATGAAGTAAATTGACTAGTCTCAAATTCATAAGTATCCCTAGCCAACCACTCAAGTAATTCCCAAGCTTCATCAACGTTTCGAGCACAGAAGTCCCAATGCTCCAAAAGAGCACGGGTCTCACAAGTCACACCCTCATAGACCATGTTCAAAATTTCCAACTTCTCGAAGCAATAACCACAATGAGCAAGAAAAGCATGTAATCTATCATAGTATTGTCAAAACAATTCATGCTCATGTTGAGGGAAGTGGAAAGGAGACATATTTCCTTTTTTTTTTTTTTGAAATTTTTGATTTTTTTGATTTTTTTGGATTTTCTAAAGGCCTAGTCTCGAATGCTGAAGTAAACCCCAATATTGAAAAACGCCAATTCCCCGGCAACGGCGCCAAAAACTTGTTAGCAAGAAAAACAGAGTTTTAATATTTATAAACCCCAAGTGCAAGGTGTATCGTTGAGTACTTGGGGTGTCGTCCGCAGGGAATTGTGTTTTCAACTACCAGAGTTTACTAGAGCGTCTCAATCTAGGCGTGATCAACGGTGAAGGAGGGGAACTAAACTACGCTACAAATATAGAAACAAGCGACTTGGAATTGTGATTTTACCAATTAGTGAACCAACTAATCAATACGAGTCCTAACCCACCCAAACTACGCTATGAACAAGAGATGGTCGGTTGCACCATCAAAGACCACCCAAGCCCTCTCTCAAGGGTCATGAGCTAGTCTAATTCGTGTAACCACCTACTTTCGTGGGGTTAGTCGAATTAGACCACAAAACTAGCAACCCCGGACCTAGCTCGATTCGGATACTACTTTCGTGTCCCGAACTCGGCCATTCCCTCTCCCACACTAGCAAATTGACCTCACCTCTCAGCATAAGTCAATCGCCCAAAAATATGGATGAAAACCCTCTCAGGCATTTCATCGAACACTTGGCGGGCGTGAAGGAAAACTCTAAGTTCTAGGCATAGATTGGGTATGGTTAGGCCTAGTACAAGATCAATTAGCCATCAAGAGGCTAATCATAATTCAAGCCAACACAATCTACCAACAAATCATGAAAAACGCGTAAAAACCTAAACTAACCAACAAGAACATAAACTTGAAGAACAAAATGGAATGAAATAAAACAAATCTAAACAACTAAACAACATAAATTAACAATGAAATTTAAACACAAAAATCGACCAAAACCAATACAAGAATCAAAATCAACAAAACATAATTAACAAGAACATAAAAAACTAGAGAGATAAAAGAGAAGGAAACTTAGTCTTGAATTGATGAAGAACTTGAAATCCAAAAGTTGAATCCAATGTTACAATCTTCAATCCTAAACTAATCTCCCTTCTTAACTAAAATCTAACCTAAACTAATCCTACAAAATCGCCAGAGCAAAGACCCCCAACGACGAACGAACTCCTTCGCGAAGACGCCCGAACGAAGCTTAAATAGAAAAACCGAGGCCCGACGAACTGGGGGGGTGGCACGACCGTGCCAGGTGGCACGGCCGTGCCATGTGGCACGGCCACACCGTGCCACATTGCTGGCACGGTGGCCGTCTCCCCCGGTTTTGCCCCACTTTGCCGATTTTCGTCGGTTTTCGCTGTTTTTCGTCGTTTTGTCCCATCTTCGTCCCTTTCCGCGACGCTTGTTTGATTTGGAGTTGTTTCCTACAAAAATATAAATAAAATAAGGTAAAACCCCAAAGATTAAGTTATTATACGAGCTAAAAGTGGGTGAAAGAGGCACGTAGAATAGGTAAATTTACCGTTCAACATGTATATACACATATACATACATACATACATACATACATATATATATATATATATATATACATATACAATATATATATATATATAATATATATATATATATATATATATGATATGGATATGTGTATGCAGATATATGTACTATGTATTATATATGTATATGGATAGTATATATATGTGGGTGTGTGTATATATATATATATATATATATATATAGATATATATAATATATATACACACACACACCATATATATATATAGGGATGTATGTATATATGTCGTGTGTATAACATAGATACCCACACAAAACTACATACATACATACATACATATATATATCTATATAATATATAGTATAATATAATATAATATATATATATATATACAGACATCTATATAATATATATATATCTATATATATATATATTATATAGATATATATATATATATATGTGTGTGTGTGTGTGTGTATGTGTGTATGTATATATGTGTGTGTATATATATATATATATATATATGTATGTGTGTGTGTGTGTGTGTGTGTGTGTGTGTGTGTAGCCCACACACACACATTTATATGATTGATTTCATATATGAATTAATCTGATGTAAAATACAGATATATAGTTCAATTTTAGCACGATTAAACAAAGGTAAAATGATAATTCGGGAGAAAATAAAGCATAGGTGATAATTTGTCGTATTTTATACGCCTCTTTTACCTAATTTTAGCTCGTATAATAACATAATTTTTAGAGTTTTTACTTATTTTATTTGCTTTTGTAGGTAATAAATTTCAAATTGAGCAAACGTGCGAAAAGGAGCGAAGACGGGCAAAAAGAGCAAAAGCCGGCAAGAAGGGACGCCGCCACGCCACCGTGCCAGAAAAGTTGTTCATCTTTTGACCACGATGTGAATTCTTGTCCTTATTATGATGTTTCCGATGAATGTTATGCTAGACTTGATGCCATGATAGGGACAATGAATGAGCAACGTGAGCGTTTTGTTAGTTGGATGAAGGAGTGTGGTTTATTGCATGAGGCCGACCCTATTCTACCTTGCCGTAGACTTGAGGCTCGTCTCTATGATGATTGTGAGTCTTCCCTTCCCCTAGAGTCTAATGTTGTTGATGATGTGCCTTTGATCGACCTAGGGGAAGTGTTTGACCCTCCCTTGATCCCATTGACATTTGTTGCTCCTTCCATTTCTAGCACACCTATGGACACTAGTGTTAGCGACTCGAACTTACTTGCTTCTCCCCTTCCTTTAGCTCAGTGCATCGGGTTAGAGATGGCCAAGACTTCTCGGGGTAATGCTAGTTCTGTAGAGGATGTTTTATTTTCTTGGTTAGGAGGATTTACATTGGTTGAGCCATATCTTGAGGAGGCTCCTTCCGAGGAGCTGTGTGATGATAGTTTAGTGGTTGGTGCCGCTCCTAACATTGAGCATATCGACTCAATTTGCACCGAGCTACTTGACTTGACCCCCATTTCATCCCCCTTACTTGCCACTACGCCCTCTCACTTGCATGCATTCCATGAGTCCCTAGGTGATATTCGAGGGTATAATCCCTCCTTGAACCCTTATTGTGCATACTTAGCGGACATGCCGAGGAAAATTGAGTGGACCACTTTCTTTGATTATTTGATTTTTCCATGGCATTTGATAAGTTTAAGAGGGCACTAACTCTATTTGCTACATCTCTACTAGTGTTCTCTTACTTACATCACTTTGAGATGCATGCAAAGGTACATGATAAGCTCTTGAGAGCTCTGACGGTGTCTGAGTTGGAGAGGCGAGTCTTGAGAGATAAGAAGGAGTGGCTGATGCTCCTCAGGCCTCCACAGCACTATCTTAGAGAGGCATAGTTTGGGTACATTCAGTGCCCAACCTAGTATAATCGTTCTGACCCTTTACCTTTCTTTTTATTTTCTTTATTTTCTTTTGTTTAGTTGTGGATATTAGGATTGTGTTTTTGTTGGTGATCATCTTGAGGTGAAATTTAGGATGTTGTGGAGCCATCAATGACTATGATCACCATTTTTGTATTTTTGTGCACATTTGTGTTTGGTGATTGGTGGTGTTGATGGATTGATATATCTTTGTTTTTGGTGGTTGGTTTTGTATATATATGTGGCCTTGTTTTTGATTTGGTGAGTGTTTTTGGGAGAGTGCGCTAGCTTGTATATATGTGTGCCGATTTAGTGTTCTTGTGTGTGTTTGTTTTGTTTTATGTGTCTTGTATGTGATTTTGTTTTCTTTATTTTTGTGTGTTTTGTGGTTGGTGATGACTCTCAACTCCCAATGAGAACATTGTGAGATTTAGATGTAAGGGTGGGGTCATTAACCCTTTTATTCTTATTTTTGTGCAAATTTTTTTTTTTGGGCTAATTTTTCAAATTTTCCTTTTCTTTGCATAGTTTTTCTTTTTGGCTTTTGGGGTCTTGTACTATTTTGACTGACTTTGATCCCTTGTACCTTAGTTATTAGCTTGTACCTAAGTAAGTTATTCATGATAGATCTTTGTCCCAAGTGTGTCACTGTTGGTCCCAATTCTAACCCTAACAGTCTGCTATAGCTATGTAATCCAGTCCTTGTGTACACTTCATCATTATCTTAAGATCTTAGTCTTCCGTGATTGACTCTCCCACCTGTTTTCGGCATGGTTACTTTAATTGTTGTCTGCATTCAAAAAAAAAAAAAACGAGGAAAAAAAGAAAAAAATAATAAAATTTAGAATGACAAGTATCCCTTTGAGGCATGTGCCACTGGGCATTACCCTTTGAGGCACGTGCTGCTAGATGTTACCCTTTTAGACAATACTACTACTGGGAAAGCTTGCTTCCCTTATTAATAAGTTAATAATGTAACATGTATCAGTCAGGTGAGAACGAGTTTGATTTTGGTAAGCTTAAGTCCTAGGATGATGATACACTTACACACCAAGCACTAGGATGGATTCCAGGTTTTGATATACAGTGGGGTGAAAAGTTGGTGCTTTGATGTCATGTATGTGGATAGAGAGTGTTCATATGCATACTGTGTTCATATACAGGCTAATATCTTTGCTGCATTGGTGATTTGGTTGGTTATAATGCAGACAGTTTTTCCCCTTGTATAGATATTTGTTCCTTGTTTGTATATCTATTTTGTTTTCTTTGTTTTCCTTTCTCCTTTTCCACTTATTTTTCTTTTTCAAGATTTTGTAGGTATATCTTCTGCAAACCCTCACGAGACCTTACTCGTCCACTTGGGGGAACCAAGGGGTTTAAAGGGCCTGTTGCATATGCTAAATGCAACCGTGATTCCTACGACAGTAAGTTAGGTTCTTAGGTTAGCTTTTATTTTGTTTTGCTCGAGAATGAGCAAAAGATAGGCGTCGAGATATTTCTTAGGTGATAATTTATCGTATCTTATGTGCCCCTTTTATCTAATTTTAGCTCGTATAATAATATAATTTTTAGAGTTTTTACTTGTTTTATTTGCTTTTATAGGTAATAAACTTCAAATTAAGTAAACGTCGCGAAAAGGAGCAAAGACGGGCAAAAAGAGCAAAAGTCAGCAAGAAGGGACGACAGAGCCGGGGGCCAAGCCACTGTGCTAGAAAAGTGGCACGGTGCGGCCATGCCACATGGCACGGTAGTGCCTCCGCTTTGTTCGCCCGTTCGCTTGATTTTTCTATTTAACCCTCCTTCGGCGTTTTTGTTCGGGGGTCGCTCAGGGCCCTCCGGCTTCTCTCTGGCGATTCTTAGGCTAGGTTTTAGGTTAGTTTATCAAATAAAATCTCAATACGAGGATTAGATTAGGATTGAGGATTGTAATCTTAGATTCAACCTTTGGATTTCAAGTTTCTTCTATCAATCAAGTCTAAGTTTTCTTACCTTTTCTCTCTTTAGTTCATATGTTGTTCTTGTTTACGTTTTGCTAGTTTAATTCTTGTATTTATTTTGTTTAGTTTAAATGTTTAGTTTTCATTATTAATTCATGTTTATTTAGTTGTTTATATTTGATTTATTTCATTCTCTTTCTTCTCTTATTCAAGTTCATATTCTTGCTTGCTAGTTTAGGTTTTCAGGTGTTTGTGATGTTTAGTTGTTAGTTTGTGTTGGATTGGATTGTGGCTAGCCTTTGATGGCTGATTAATCTTGTTTAGGCCCTAACCCTACCTTGTTCATGTCTAGAGTTTAGAGTTTTCTTTCACACCCGCCAAGTGTTCGATGAAATGTTTGAAAGAGCTTTCATCCGTATTTTGAGGCAATTGGCTTATGCTGAGAGGTGAAGTCGATTGTCTAGTGTGGGTAGAGAGAATAGTTGGGATTGGGGCATGAAAATAGTCCCATCGCTAGGTAGGTTAAGGGTTGTTAACTAATCCCATGAAAATAGGTGGTTAGAGCAACTAGATTAGCCTATTGACCCTTGAAAGAGGGCTTAGGTGGCCTCAACGATGCAACCGATCAATTCTGAATGCTAGCATAGAGGGAAGGTTTGAGCTTGACTTGATTACTTGATTTATCTTAGGTCTAATCATAGTCCTTTTGCTTTCACTTTAGTAGTTTAGTTCTATTTTCTATCCTTTTCGATTTTGCCTAACTCGAGATGCTTTAGTTAGTTTTGGTAGTTGGAAACACAATTCTCTACGGACGACACCCCAAATACTCAATGATACACCTTGTACTTGGAGTTTATAGATATTAAAACTCTGTTTTCCCCTAACACTTATCTATGTGCAATCCCAGGGAAATTTACTTTCACACAACTTTTGATTATTCAAACACTTCTCCCAGCAGCCCCCTGTCTCTAGTTAGGTGACCCCCTCCCCCTTCACTCGGCTAGTCCTGCCTACACTCCCCTCGTTTTGCCCAGCCCAGATGCCCGGATGTAGCTACCAGGTTGCTTAGGTCCGAACCACCACGTACTTAGGTTGTCTGCAACCACCATGCACTGGGATATTCTCTGACACTAGTTTCTGAGTTCATATCTGCTTCTTCCAAAATTCCACAACTTAAATTAATTGTCCATTAAAAAAATTTGAATTAATAAAGAAAAATTAATATTTTGGATAAATAATTATTTATGACATTTTGCATAAAAAAATATTTATGACGTTTTTTAATTTTTTCATTGGAGGAATTTTTATGCGTATAATTTTTACATAATTATTTTTTGCATGATAACTTACAAATTGTGAAAATTTTGAAGGGGATGGCTTGAAGAGGGAAGTGTATTGAAGTTGGTTTAAATTGGTTGAAATTGATTGAAGTTGAATTTTTTTTATTGAAGTGGGTTGAAGAGGTTGAGGTAGGTTTAAGTGAATTGAAGTTTATTCAAGTTGATCTATTGGAATTTATCAATGAAAAAAGCAGACCCTTAGTGTCATTTTTAAGACTTCCGGATAGTAGAGTGCCCCTTCGTTCAAGCTCGGCTCATTCTTTAATGTAATACAAATACCAGTCTCGAACTCTATTTGTTTGATAATTCAGCAAATATATTCAAGACTATCGTTGGCCTCGAGCCTAATTGAGCAGCATAATTATTGATTGATTTTTTTTTTTAATAGAAAAGAAGATATAATATGTTAAATGGCAATGTGCTACTTGATAGTTGATAACTTGATATAATCAGTTCCATCTTAATATTAATTTTTTTACATAAATAGAATTCCTTCAAAATCTTGGACAAAAATTAATTGTTGTTTCTATTAGTACTTTGGTTGGAACCCCCCCCCCAACAAAACCAGTATGATCATTGAGAAATTTTTGAGACTTATTGCAAAAACAGATTTAAAAAGGGCATAGGAATATTTCAAGAATGAAAGTCTCCTATATAAGCCTCGAAAATGGTGGGGAGTGTTGGGAATTTTCAAGACGAAGGCTCACCACAGATAGTCTATGGTTCCCACGATGAGCCATAGTCCCCTGGATAATTTTTGTTCACCGAAAATTAACGAACAGTAGGGACCACAATCAACCCGTGGTCCTTCCCACGGTTTGTGGCCAGTAGCTTCAGGTTTTTCTACTGTTGGAAATTTTCAAGACCAAGGCTCACCATGGACTGTTTATGGTTCCCATTATGGACCGTGATTCCTTGGACAATTTTTTTCCATGCTGAAAATTGAGTGGCATTGTGTACCATGGTTTCTCGTGGTCTCTTCCAGGGTCCGTGACTAGTAATTTTCAAGTTTTTTCTTATTTGGATTGATGGATAAGGATGACACATTAACTCCCACCAAAAAAGGTCTCGTGCAGCTGCAATAGGATTTGAAGTAGCAGGTACCATCAAAATCTATCAAATCTGGTGTTTTATCAAATTATGGAGACCATAGATATAAGAATGAAAAAAATTTACATAAGATAAATACAGTCAATGAGAATGACTACAGCACTCCTATAGATTGAATCTTAAGAAACTTTGAACATTTGCACTTTTATTCTCAACATTTACCCCTAAGATTATTCATGGTGCAATAAATAAGTCTAAAAAAAGTGAAATCGGTTCACAATTTGTTGTGATATCTAATACCACATTCATCGTTTTTCCCTACTGATCTTAAGATTCATTTCCAAGCAATGGCAACAGTTCCAGATATGACTTCCGATTTCCAGAAAATTGGACAAATTTATGGGGTGTTGGGTTTCGTAATTGGCAAAAGAAGATGCATTTTCTCTTTATTTCTCCAAAGGTGGTGTGTATGTTGAACACTCCTTAACCCGTTGAGACCGAGAATAAGAATTTGGAAGAAGTCTGTTGTAGATCAAAGTTCAAGAATGGTGATTATATTTGCTGAGGGCACATCTTAAATACCATGTCAGGTGCCTTATTTGATGTTTATCAAGGTGTGCAAACTACCAAGGAACTCTAGGGGCATTGGAGAACCAGTACATGGCGGAGGATGCTTCTAGTAAAAATTTCCTTGTAAATCAATTCAATAATTACAATATGGTCGAAAACATTCCGTTCTAGATCAATTACATGAAATTCAACATATTGAGTAATTTCAAGCAACACAAGATGCATATGGATGAGTCTATTGTATTTTTTTCTAGAGTAGACAAACTTACCATTCTCTTAGAAAGGCACTAAAAATGCCCTAAAGCATAAGAAAGAGGATATGTCTTAAGATTCATGTGATTGAAGAATGGGAGTCAAATGAGAGTTACGCATGCAGGATGGGTCAAATGAGCATGTGTCCAAGATTCATGTGATTGAAGAATGGGAGTCAAGTCAAGGATAGAAAGAAAACAATAAGAGGCCTAACAAGGACAACATCAACAAGGTTAACAAGAAGGCGAAATTGGTTTGTTGAGAATGCAACAAAACGGACCACAAGATGAAAGACTGTACTATTTGGAAGCGAAAGCATGTGATAAACAACCAGAATGGTAATATAAATGACAAGCTTGTAGCCATGATCTTTGATCAATCAATGTTTTCCAAGTGACAATAACTGGTGGGTTGATTTCAGTGCTTCGTAGCATGCGTGCAAAGACCACTCCTTTAAGAATTTTAAATTAGTTGAAGATGGGAAAGTGTTGTACATGAGCAATACTTCTACCATTGATGCCAAAGCGATAGGCCAAGTAGAATTAGTCTTTACTTTCAAGAAAATTCTTACTTTAAATGTTGCCTACTATGTTCCGGAAGTTAGGAAGAACCTTGCTTCCAGTTTCCATCTCAATAGGTTTGGCTTCAAACAAGTGTGTAGGGCCGATAAGTTTATTCTGTCCAAGGGTAGTGTTTTTATGGGGAAGGGTTTCACATGTGATGGCATGTTACAAGCCTAATGTAATCAATGCTTCTAGTGATAATAGAATGAATGATTTTGCTTACATGCTTGTTTATTGTTCTTCATCTCTATGGCATAATAATGTTGGATATGTGAATTATAAAATATTAAAAGAGATGTCTAGGCTTGAGTTAATTCCAAATTTTGATGGGAACATTGTAATAGCCCGAACATAAATCATGTAATTATTTTGGTTAATATCCATTTAAATTAATTAAGTTTGGGGATTGTATTTCAATTTAGCATTCATATAATTTACATAATTACAGGTTGAGATGACGAAGTGCCCTTGAAAGGAAATTTAATCATGTTTCGTATTAAATCCTTCAAAACTTATAAATAAATACATGAATAAATGGATGAAACAAATTAGCCTATTCGTAAAAGTAGGTAATCATGGAATATATACATTCATCCTCGCTCATCTATAATATATAAATAAAATTGTAGTAATAACGTGAACTAAAATAAGTAAAATGCAATGAATAAATTAAATGATATAAGAAAAGTTCATAATTTTTCCAAATGCACCATGAAAATGCCATGGACAGCCCTAAAATACTAACCTAAAATTTTAACCCAAATATTCAACCGATTTAAAGGGGGGAAAAAAAGAGGAAAAGGGCTATAATAAAACAAAATCAAAAAAATATAGAATGGGGTAAATCAAAAAATTCAAAATTTCAATAAACTTGAAATTTAATAAAATTAAACCGCCTCCCTTTCCCTCCATTTCCCCCTTCCCGTCAAACCCCATGCTCGTGTGTCCCCCTCCCCTACTTCCTCTCTGCCAGCACGACGCCCCATCCACGCTGAACGCTGTCGATTCCAGCAGTCGGTGATGCCACCTGCACTGCCGCCACCTCCTCTTCCCTTCTTCTAGCTTGGTTCTATTGAGATTAGGAAGGTGAAATCCTAAACTCTCTATTAATCACTTTCACCAATTTTATTGTTGATTTTGATAGTAAATGTTTTGTTTAGATTAGATAAATGTTAATTCGTGATTATCTAGAATTTTGATGATGAGTTTTGAGGCTTGGAGATATTTGGGAGTTTATGGATGGCTATGGTGAAATTGGGGTTTGGTGGTTGGATGTGAGGTTGTGTTTTGTTTCATTTGATTTTGTAAAATTTGATAAATTTTAGTTGTATTTGAATAAAATTAGTAGACCTAGCAAAACTGACCCGAGACCCGAAACCCAAACCGAACGATCCAGATCCATACTCAACCCGGTATCCGAAATATGCTCATTTGAACGTGGACCCGAGCTCGAATTGACCTGAACCGAACCATATTTTCTACAAAGTTGCTTATTTTTGCATGACAAGCATATTTGGATCAAAAATCTATTCACCCGAAATTGACCCGAACTGAAGTTCAACCGACCCAAACCGAACTGACCCGAAATATTCCCTAACCCAAAACATGACCTGACCTAAATTTAACTCGACCCATACTCGAATCGAATGACCCATTTGTTAGGTCTAAAAATTAGTGAGATATGTGGGTGTATTGTGTAATGTTGCCATGAAAAGGGGTTAGGAGCTTAAGGTTGAAGATGGGAAAAATAATGAAATGAGTCAATTTTGAAGGTTTACAAATTAATTAGATTAATATGAGTTGTGGCTTAGGTTAGAAAGATGGAATGGTATTTAGTGAGGAATTTGACTGGTGATAGTGATTAAGAGTATTATATGGCTTGAAGTTGAAGAAGAGAATGAAAGAGGGAAATGCGACTTTTGAGGGTTTTAAAATAAAATTTGCCTAATAAGGATTTTGGAATTAATTTGAGGAATGGGGATGAATTAAGTATGGGAATTTGGATGGTAGTGTACGGTAATTAAGTTATTTATGGAGGTTTAACCCTTTTAGTTTAATTTAAGTAATGAGAATTAATGGGTTAGAGATGGTGTTAATGCCTTACTAAGTGTTTTGTAACTCAAAAGGATGGAATAAATGTTGATGATGCACAAGGAGACGACTAAAGGTTGCATTATGCTCACTTTGGTTACAAATGACTATGCTCTTGTAATAAAGACAAATGAATATGAAGCAAAGCTTACTTGAGACCCAGGAGAGTGAGAACCTCTGTAATTGGGGTTCGGGACATATGCTTTCAAGAGTCACAAATGGATCTTGCCTAGCCTAAGCCCTTTTAGAAATGAAAATAAAACTAATAAATATGTCACTTCTAATAATAAATAAGAATAACAATGATAACAATAGTATCAATAATAATGACAATGATAATAAACATAATATAACCATAGTGATAAGAATGGCGATAATGACATTGGTAGTAATGATAAGGAGCAAAACAAAGTTAGGACTTAAAATATCAACAACAATGTTAATAATATTCACTACAAGAGCAATGACAATATCAAAAGAAAGAATCAAACAAAAGGGGAAATAAAATCAATTTGTGTATTTAAATAAGTAATGCTGTGTATTAATAATTAAGAGAAGAACCAAAGGAATTCTAAATTACTTACTATGCTTGAAAATTTTATGAAACTATCAAAAACCATACTAACCATAGAATTGCACACTTGGAAGTAGAAACGTTGCTGTTTTAAGCTGTAAATTAACATTTTTACAAAAAGGAGAAAGATTTTAAAAACTCAGATGTGTTTATTGTTTGTGGCCTTCGAAAACTCGTATGTTTCTCAAAATTATATGAATTTCATACAATATTCATGCAATGAATTAGTTTAAAATAATGCTTTATCACCTAATTAAGTGGTCCTCATCGGTTATCAAGCATTAGGGCTTATGCCCCTTAGTTTACCCATGTGACTTCAGCTCAGGCTTCCTGATCGACTTGGGAGTTGTGCACCTATCTCAATGATCTCCTCATATATCAACACAGGTTCCACTTGTACATAATAATTGGCAAAACAGTTTTACTCATATTCTCTCTCTACCGTTTTCGAACTAAAAGGAACTGAAAAGTGAACCCCCAACTAATTTGAATACGAAGGTTATTTTACAATATAGGGTTATACGTACTGGGCTTCAGCTCACCTTTTGAAATGTTTTCTGTGTTTTCTGTTTTAGGTAAGGGATCAGTGAATAACTTTCCTCTTAGCAAGCTAGAAGGCAGCAAGAAATAGAAAGGGGCCTATGTACTTTTGCTGAAGGCCAGCAATAGATGCTCACAGTGATTTCCAGGTTAGCATGAAATCTAGAAGTTATTAGGAAGACGTGATGTCTGTATGTATGATCTTTTGGACAAACTTGTCTAATGTAGGGTTCCGAGAAACACCTATCTAAATTGTATTTTATATTGTAAGCTGAATAGTTTTATGAATGTAACTTCCTTATTCCGAGTTTTGGTGGACTTAATGAATGTGAGAGTAATTTAGTGTAAATGCTTAGTCTTTATGAAGCCTTTTCTGTCTCAAAACGGCGGTAATGCCTCCAATTGATAAAACTTCTGTTGCAATTATAAATAATAAATGATTAGATTAAGATAATTAGGTAATTAGAGATTGGGCGTTACGAACATAGAGAAGTGCTAGACTTGCATGTTAACCAAAATTATTAGTAGTTATTTTTCTAGAGTTGAAAGGATCGCCAAAATACTTCAATTAATTCATAGTGATTTACATGACTTTCGTAGCACTCCTTCTTTTGGACGAAGGGAATACTATATCACATTCATTGATAATTTTTCAAGGTATAGGCAAGCGTATCTTTTGCGTGCTAAAAATGAAGCACCAGAAAAGTTTAGGG
Organism: Carnegiea gigantea; assembly: GCA_029747015.1. Classification (NCBI taxonomy): domain Eukaryota; kingdom Viridiplantae; phylum Streptophyta; class Magnoliopsida; order Caryophyllales; family Cactaceae; genus Carnegiea; species Carnegiea gigantea. The sequence continues at coordinate 3,014 of JAKOGI010003332.1, read as the reverse complement.
TCTTTCAAAGTGAATTTGAGCTGCATTGTGAAACCTTCATTAAAAGATTAGGATCAGATAGGGGTGGTGAGTATTATAATCCAAGTTATTTTCAATCAATCAGTATAATTCATGAGGTCACAACATCATGGACAACACAACATAATGGCGTGACAAAAAGGAAAAATCAAACTTTAACTGAAATGATAAATGCAGTGCCTTCTAATTCCGGTTTGAGTGAGGTTTTTTGAGCTTTTGCAATACTCACATCACACTCTATCCTATATAGAGTCCTTAACAATAGGAATTATATTACTCCATATGAGTTACAAAATAAGAGGAGCCAAACCTAATTATTTTAGAGTGTGGGTTTATAAGGCTATCGTAAGAGCCTTAGAACCCAAGGATAGGAAACTAAGGGGGAAAAGAAATTGAGTGTATCTTTATAGGCTATGTTGAACATAACAAAGCCTATAGGATTATTGTCACTAAACCAAATGCTTCAATCGCGGTGAACACCATGGTTGAATCAATAGATGCAATTTTTGACGAAAACATATTTTCTTCAATTCCTAAGCCCAATGATCTTAATTCTGAGTACTATGACTACAAGTAATGGTCATGAACATGGACACATAGTTGAATTAAGAAGAAGTTGGTGGAGTAAAAAGGATAAATCCTTGAATCAGACTTCTTTGTCTACTTAGCAGAAGGAACTAGGGATTCCATTGAAAATAAAATTTCCTACGTTCATAGCATTGACTCAGATCCTACCTCCTTTCAAAAGGCTATGAAATCTCAAGATGCTTCTTTCTGGAAAGAAGTAGTTTGAATGTAAACCTCCAAATGGATCTTTAAAAGTAAAAGAAGAGTAGATGGTACAATAGAAATGTTTAAAACTCGGTTGGTAATAAGAGATTTTAACGAAAAATATGGTATTGACTATGTTCACAATTAAGCATCGGTAGCCAGGATTACAACTATAAGAGTATTAACCCATCTTGTTGCAATTCAAAAGCTAGTGATTCATCAACTGAATATGAAAACTACATTCTTGAATGATGAGTAAGAAGAAGAGGTGTATATGAGACAACCTAAAGGTTTCGTAGTTCCAGGCCAGGGAAAAAAAAGTATGTAAACTCATAAGATCCTTGTATGGCTTAAACGAAGTACCTAGGCAATGGCATCAAACATTTGATGAAGTAATTCTTTCATTTGGAAAAATGTGTTTATTCTAAGTTTGAGCATGAAAAAGGTGTGATCATATATTTATATATTGATGACATGCTGATTTTTGCAACTAACTTATAGGTAGCGGAGGGAACCAGGAGTTTCTATCTTCTAAGTTCTCCATAAAAGACATGGGAGAGGTTGATGTTATACTTGACAGTAAGATCATTAAAAATAATGACGACATTTGCTTGACTCAATGCCATTACATTGAGAAAGTACTTAGGAGGTTCAAATACCAACATTGCTCCACTATGGCCATTCTTTTTGATTCACCTTATAAGTTGACTCAAAATAATAGGAGTTATATCGCACAGCTTGATTATGCAGAGGTCGTAGGCTGCTTGATCTATGCCAAGATAAGCACAAGGCTAGATATTACATTCGTCATTAGGAAATTACTAGTAATTCTAGTAAAGTTCATTGGCATGCAATTCATTTAGTTTTGAAATACTTAAAGAAAACTCAATATTATGGCATATTTTGTTTAGGATATCCTTTGATCTTAGAAAGACACTTATATGCAAGTTGGGTAACTGATAAAAAGGATTATGACTCTTCGTTTGGTTGGATATACTTGCTTGGTGGTGGGGCAGTATCTTGGGCATCCAAGATTAGATTTGTATAATAGATTCCACCATGGAAGTTGAGTTCGTAGCCTTAGCTGCAACAGTCAAAGAGACTGAATGGTTATGAAACTTGCTATTCGAATTGCCTTTGCGGCCAAAGCCAATGTTGCCCCCTCTCCATCAATTGTGATAGCAAATCGACACTGTCTAAGGCTTATAGTCATAGTTATAGTGACAAATCAAGGCATATTGGACATAGACATGCATGTGTCCATCAATTAACAAAGAATGGAGTGATTACAATTGATTATGGGCAAATAAGTGATAATCTTGTAGAACCTTTAACAAAAGTTTAGCAAGGAACTTGGTATTTAGAACATCAAGGGGGGGTGTGAAGCCTCAACTTAATTCTTGATATGACATTAAGTCTCAAGTCGAATGTGTGACAACATTATACAGTAATTGTGACAACATTATATAGTAATTGATAGCACTAACATATTTCATTCCAAGGTAAGAGTTCTTGTAAACTGTAATGCTATAAGAGGTTTAATAGACCTTGATTGAATGACTTTTGTTAGAGAAAACGTTTCTGAGGTCTACCTATATGATTGTAAAGTGTGATTGCTTCAAAGAGTCATAAGGCTTGGCTTGATGCATTCATGAAGAATATGGACACATGGTCAGTTACTTGTGTCAAAATATTTAAATGTAAATTGAGATTTGTATGTGAGATGTATCCAATTAATAAAAAAATGATGTATAGTTCAATTAGTTTCATTATGCATGAATCTCCGAGTTTCCTCTGATGTTTGTATTTTTCCTCACTCTTGAAATGCAGGGCGACTATAGGAAAATTTCAAGAATGAAATGTTTATGTATAAGTCTTGGAAATGGAGGGGGACTCTTTGGAATTTTCAAGATCAAGGCTCATCACAGACCATATGTGGTTCCCACCATGGATCGTGGTCCTCTAGACAATGTCCCAGCTGAAAATTGAGTGACAATAAAAACCACGGTCATCCTGTGGTCCCTCCCATTGTCTGTGGTCAGCAGTTTTTAAGTTTTTTCTTATCCAGATTGATGGATAAGGATTACACATTAACTCCCACTAAAAATTCCACTCCAAATCTATCCTGGTGTTTTATTAGACTATAGAGGCCATAGATATCAGAATGAGAAAATATACATAGGATATGTACAATCAATGAGAGAGATTGCACCCCCCCCCCCCCC
>JAKOGI010003331.1:17500-57551 GCA_029747015.1 Carnegiea gigantea | reverse complement strand
TACATATATATAAATATATATATACATACATATATAATATGTATATATATATATATATATATATATATATATATATATATATATATATATATATATGTATATTATATATATATATATATATATATATATATATATATATATATATATATATATACACACACACACGTATATACATATATATATACACACACACGCACACAGACATATATATATATGTATATTAATCCGGAAAATATGATTCTCTGGAAAGGGCCCATGGATACTCAGCTACATATCTGGCCCAAACTGGGTGGCAGGCCCAAACAGGACCGTTAGGGCTTTCTTCAAGGGCCCAAACGAAATTGGTCATGTAACATCCCAAATAGAAATTTACCTTCCTAACCCCTACTGCAGGGATTATGAATACTCCCCTACCATTGTCGGGAAAGGGATTCGGAACCCGACATATTAGTGCTTGGCTTGGCCCGACTGTATCTCTTTGACTATATTTTACATCTTTTGGACCCTCCTTTGACTTGACCGTCAGAAAGGTGTTCCCCGGACCACAACCTAAGGGTGCATTTTTTGCAGGTTCAACCGGCCTGCCAGCGAGCCATCAAGAGCCATCCCGTAATCCCGACTTCTTATGCGACGTCATCTTCATTGAGGTACGAGAAAATTCCTGAAATAGATTTGGCGCCGTCTGTGAGGAAGGAAATCGGTAAACGATGGTAGTTAGCGATACAGCGCGGGAGAGGGCCAGAAGAGACAAAGCACCCATAGTGGAGGCACCGGTCCCTCATGAGGACGTGGACGCCTCAGGAAGCTCTCGAGCAGACCTCGATCCAGTCGATCCACCCCCAGCAAGACAAGAGGCTTCTGTCACGGTGGACGCCCTCAAGAATTTCATGTCCACCATAACCGACGCCGTAATGCAGCAAGTATCTGAGCAGGTGAAGAAGGCGGTGGAGGCTGCGAGCTTGGCTAGACCTCTTCCTCGTTTCGAGTATGTGCTCACTGAGGGATGCGAGCCCTCCCGTGGACGTGGTCCTGAAACATCCCCCTGTCGTAGCGAAAGGGTACAAGAAGACCCTTATGGCGGTGGGGACTGGTGATCTCAGGAGGACGACCACGGCCGGTCCATTGGGGCCAATGCCCACCCTAACAATTGCACAGCCTACGGACGCCCCGCGAAGTCGATTACTGCTTCAACGCCTTATGCTACACACTCTCAACGAACTGCTTGGTTCAAAGAGCAAGAGCAGACCTCTCACCCTCAGGGAAGAATCTCCTAGCAGTGATGCACTCCTGAGCGTCGCTCAGGCTGTGAGCGCACCCGGAGCCCCCCTCGCGAAGGGCACGGTTTCGGTCATAGTAACGCGATCACACTCCTCCAACATCCCAGAGGGGATGCCTTCCCTGAAGGAGTTCGTCACTGGTGGAGGTCGAGAGGCGCCCAGAAACCCCCATTAAGGTATCTGGCATGGCTGCCTGAGTGGGGGCTGTCCCGTTCTCCACTTCGTTCAGCACAGAAATTGTTAATGTTCCACGGTATGGGAAGGTCAAGATGCCCACTGTAGACCTCTATGATGACACAACTGACCCTGAGGAGCATCTGGGAGTGTACAACGCACAGATGTACGTCCATGATGTGGATGACGCAACGTGCTACCGATATTTTCCCGCCACTCTCAATGGAGCGGCACAGTCATGGTTTAACGGCTTGCCACCAGGAACCATCTCTTGCTTCCAGCATCTAGTGGATGGGCTCGTTAGCCAATTTATCACCAGCCGAAAGGAGAGGTGAACTAGTATACTCCTTTCCAAGATTAAGCAAGACCTGCAAGAATCTCTGGCGGACTTCATCAAATGTTTCCACCAAGAGGCGGTCCTCATTCCGGACTTAGAGGATGGGGTTGTGTATACCTCCTTTTTAAATGGCTCGAAGAGTGGGCAGTTCAAGTTCTCCCTGGCCGAACAGAAGGAAACCACCCTTGCAAAAGTAGTGAGAAAAGCTGCAAACTTCATCCGTGCCATTGAGATCTGTGCCGATAGCTCCGATACCCTAAGAAAAGGCAAAACCCCTGTCGATAGGAACCCCGACAGAGTGGACAGGAATCATGGCTCCGGGGATCGAAGGCCGTGTCTCGAGATTGTAGATCCACAGTTTACCACAGATCCTCGAAGCATCCTCATGAAAGTAAGGGATCACCCCATGTTGAAAAGATCACCTCCCATGACCTCGGCGCCAAAACCCCAAAATGCCTGAAAATACTGTGAGTTCCTTGAGCAAAATGGGCACGACCGCCCAGTGTAGAGAGTTGAGGAAAGCTCTTCATGAGCCAGTAGACAAGGGGTAGATTGATTGATTCCTGAAACGGGGCCCGCGATTCTTGCGAAAGGATTGTGAACCCACGCGGCGTGAACCCCGAGATGAGGAGTGTTCAACTGAGATAGTGGCAACTATTACCGGCGGGTACGCTGAAGGCATCACCCGATCTCTATAGGAGGCCCAGCTATGGAGGGCTCAACAGGTCCTTACAGCGGAACAAGGAAGTCGCATCATAGTCCCCACCATGGTGTTCGAAGGGGAACAAGGCCCACGTTTCGTATCCTCACATAATGACCCATTGGAAGTGGAGATGAAGGTGGCCAGTGCTATTGTGCGAAGAATTCTCATCGACATAGGGAGCTCCATGGACATCATCACATGGGACTGCCTAAAGAAGTTGACATATCCCGGAAGGGACATCATCTCACTAGTCCATCTCATCCTGGGTTTTGGGGGACTGGAATGATTCGTCCTCCCTTACGCTTTGGAAACAAGGGAAAGGCAAAGAATGTGGTGGTAGATTTCTTAGTCATGGATGTCCCTACTGCTTACAATATTATTCTAGGGCGGGCTACCCTGCACAAAGTAAAGGATGTCATCGCCCCCTACCGGCTTCAACTCCAATTTGAAGCCGATGATGGGATTGTGGGTACAATGCAGGGAGACCAGCGCATGGCCCGCGAATGCTACCTAGTGAGCATTCGGCCTCTTGTGAAATGGATGAATGAGAAAGAGTCAGGCAGCCTACAAGTGATTGGAAAAAAGCCCCGTATCGGGCCTCGCCCTGCCCATTCACCGACCGCAGAGGCCTTGGTTATACACACCCTAGCTTCAGCCGAGCCTGACCGCCCTCGCCTCGAGGCTGCAGAGAGTGTCGGATAAGTGCAGTTAGCGGAGGGACGCCCACACTGCACAATCCAGATAGGCTGCGAGATAGAGGCGGCCACTCGCCACTCACTGACATAGCTCCTGAGAGAGTATCGGGATGTATTTGGTTTTGGACCTGAGGAAATGCCCGACATTGATCCAGCCGTCATGGAGCACAGGCTGAATGTGGACCCATTGCACAAGCCGGTCATTTAGAAGAAATGGCACATGGGCCCCGAGCGGGCGGCCGCAGTAACTACAGAGGTTCAGAAACTGCTAGAAGTCGGATTCATCAGAGAATGGCAGTACCCCGAGTGGCTATCAAACGTGGTCCTAGTGAAAAAGCCCAAAGGGACGTGGTGGATGTGCATAGACATCAACGACTTAAATAAAGCCTACCCAAAAGGTAGCTATCCCCTCCCAAAGATTGATAAGTAGGTAGATGCCACGGCCGGGCATGCTTTGTTAAGTTTCATGGATGCCTTCTCCGGCTATCATTAGATCCCCCTGTGTCAGAAAGATCAACAGAAGACTGTGTTCATTATTGACCGAGGCCTGCAATGCTATAGAATGAGGCCTTTTAGATTAAAGAACATAGGAGCTACTTATCAATGACTCATCAACAAGCTCTTCGAACCCTCACTGGCAAAACTATGGAGGTCTACGTGGACGACATGATAGTCAAAGGCACGATCGACGAGGCACATGGTCCAGACCTGCGGCAAATGTTTGACGTACTTCGGTGCTTTGGGATGTAGCTTAACCCAAAAAAATGTGTCTTCGAGGTCAGGTCGAGCAAATTCCTCGGATTCATGATCAGTAGCCGAGGAATAGAGGCTAATACGGCAAGGTTCAGGCCATCTTAGACATGAGACCACCAAGTAACATTAAGAAGGTTCAACGGCTGACGGAGTGCATTGCAGCCCTGGGGAGGTTCATGTCTAGATCGACAGACAAGTGCCAACCATTTTTTTACGTCCTATAGCGACGAACTAACTACACCAGATTAGGAGTTCGACAAGGCCTTCTAGGCTCTAAAGGCATACTTGGTTCAGCTACCTAAGGTAGCCAGCCCTCATGGGGGAAACACTTTTACTTTACCTAGCCGTCTTAGAATAGGCCATAGAACAATTTTAGTGGTGGATCGAGCTAAAGAGCAAATCCCGATGTAATATGTCAGTCACACTCTGACGGGGGCTGAGATAAATTATGCCCTCATGGAAAAGTTCCCTTATGCATTAGTGATGGCTAGTCGGAAGCTACGGCCTTACTTCAAGGATCACAAAATCATCATTCTTACTGACCAGCCTTTGAAGAACATCCTTTAGAAGCTTGATGCATCTGGCTGACTCTTGAAGTGGCCTGTTGAATTGTCTTAGTATGACTTGACCTTCGAAGCATGACGAGCCATCAAAGCTTAGGCCCTGGCCAATTTCTTGGCCAAAAGCACTGCCCCGACTTCAGATAGTAATGCACCTCCCTCGTCATGGAACCTCTATGTTGATGGGTGGCCCATGAAGGATGGAAGCGGGGCCAGTCTCATCATTGAGAGCCCTAGCAGGCAGCGGTATGAAGACGCCTTGAAGTTCATGTTCAAGGCATCCAAATGAAGCTGAATACGAAACCTTGATAGCAGGCGTTGAGCTGCGCTATACCACCAGCGCTGATTCGGTTCAGGCATTTTCTGACTCTCAGCTAGTGGTGAGCTACCTCAATGAGGACTATGAGACCAAGGATAACACCATGGTAGCCTATGTCCGGTGCGTACGAGAGGCTATCAGACTGCTGAAACACTTTACAATAACATACATCCCTCGGTCGGAGAACCGCCAGGTCAACGCACTGTCAAAACTGGCAAGCTCCTTTGAGAATGGAAAACCCCAAAACATCCAATGGGAAACCCTGTTGGAGAGGAGCATCGATCCCCACGAAATATTGTGGTTGGATAGGAGCTCGAATTGGATGGACCCCATCCGCGCATACCTTATTGATGGTACCCTGCCCGCTGACCCAAAGGAGGCTGAGTGTGTAAAGCGGTGGTCCAATTGGTTTATCTTATATGAAGGAGTACTATACAAAAGATCCTTCGCCTGGGCCCTCTTACATTGCGTGACCCCCAAGATAGGGAAGAAGATACTTGAGGAGCTACATAAAGGGGTATGCAGCTCACACATTGGGGGCTGTGCGCTGGTAGTCACGGCCATACGTACTGGTTACTACTGGCCAAGTCTGTAAGAGGATGCCATGAACCTGATCCGAGCCTGCGACAAGTGCCAAAAGTTCGCACCCATCCAACAGCTGCCCACCACCCCCCTGACACTCATCGTCAGCTCCTTACCCTTCGCCACTTAGGGTATGGATATATTGGGGCCTTTCCTAAAGGCCACAAGGTAGCACAAGTACCTCTTCGTTGTCGTAGATTACTTTACAAAGTGGACCGAAGCAGAAGCCGTGGCTTCCATCACCGCTACTGAAGTCCGAAAGTTCATTTGGAAGAACATCATCACCCGCTTCGGTGTCCCTCGTATGATGATCTTCGACAACGGGCGGCAATTCGACACCACTAAGATCACAGACTACCTCAGCACCTTGGGGTGTTAAGCTTGGTTCACTGCCATCGCCCACCCTTAGACTAACGGACAGGCAGAAGTGACAAACAAGTCAATCTTGCATGGTCTACAAAAGAAGCTTGTTGAGGCCAAGGGTAAGTGGGCAGAAGAGTTGTATGGAGTACTCTAGGCCTTACGAACAACGATGAAGGCAACAGTGGGAGAAACACCATTCATGCTGCCGTACGGATCAGAAGCTATCCCACTGGCTGAAGTTACCCGGCACACTCATCGCCTAACAACATTTCAGGAAGAGTTTAACAACGTGGCACTCCGCGAAGCCTTAGACCTGCTCCCCTCAGTCTACGGCGATGCCCTCCTCTGAGAAGCACTCTACAAGCTCTGCATCGTATGTCTCTATGATCGAACGGTCAAGCTACAGCATATTCAGGTCGGCGACTTCGTTCTTCGCCAAACAGAAGCAGTGGCATGCGCTAACGAGCATGGCAAGCTCATGGCCAACGGGGAAGGCCTATACAAGGTTATTACTCAAGTAAGGCCCGGTGCGTACTGCATTCAACACACAAATGGCACACCCATACCACGGACTTGGCACAGCAGTGATCTGCGGAAGTACTATTTATACGTTTTTACCTGTGTAAATGCCCACTCATTATGTACTATTGCTTTACAAGGAATAATGCAATGCCTACGAAGGCACTGTCACAAGCAGCACCATTTAAATGCTCTTAGCCCCAATGGGGGCCAAGGGCCCTAAAGCACGGCCTCATAACAGGTCGCTATGCTCTTAACCCCAATGAGGGCTAAGGATCCTAAAGCATAACCTCTAGGCTAGTCGCTATACTCCTAGGCCCAATAGGGGCTAAGGGTCCTTGAACATGACCTCATGGTCGGTTGCTATACTCTTAGCCCTAATGGGGGCTAAGAGCCCTAAAGCACGGCCTCAGGGCCGATCGCTATATTCTTAGCCCCAATGGGGGCTAAGGTCTTTGAGTACGACCTCATGGCCAGACGCTATACTCCTGGCTCCAATGGGGACTAAGGGTCCTAAAGTACGGCCTCTAGACCGGTCGCTATACTCTTAGCCCCAATAGGGGCTAAGGGTCCTTGACCACGACCTCATGGTCAGTCTCTATACTTTTGGCCCTAATGGAGGCTAGGGGTCCTAAAACACGGCCTCATGGCCGGTCTCTATACTCTTGGCCCCAATAGGGGTTAAGGGTCCTTAAAGCACGACCCTCAAGATCAGTAAAAAGCACTATCACGCTGCTTGTCCTTTCGCTTGGGGGCCACTATCCCATAAGGCATGAGTAGGGTAAAACAAAAGCGAAAGCGAAACAACAAGTATAATAGACGGGCGACAAAAGGAGGAAACACTATTGCCAAAAAAATGCCTTTCATTGATAAAACAGAATAGTACAAACACTAATGTAAAACCAGCTGGCCAATAAGGTACAATGGGAGAAAAAAAGAGACTACACATTAGGCTCTCTCCCCATTGTTGGGACCTTCATCATCTGGGGTCTCTGCTTCACCATTTAGAGGCTTAGTTCCTTCGTCTTCATCCCCCTCACCAGAAGGTGGGATAAACTCCACCTCTTCGGGGTCGCGATTGGCGGTCCTCCACATAGTGGAGGTAGGCCTCGAAGTAATTATCCTCCTAGAAATCAGGGGCCAATGTCATCAAGACCTTACGAAGGAAACCCTTAACCTCCTCACGGCCCTGCTAGTGTCCCAATTCCTCTGCCTTGGCCGCCCTCTCAGCCCCCGCCGTAGCCTCAGCCTTAGCCTCGGCCTTCATAAGTGCGGCATCGGCTTTGGAGAGCGCCTCGTTTAACCTACCCTACAGATTCTTTTTCTCGCCTCCCAACCATCTTTCTCTTCCCTTAGCTTTCCCATCGATGCTTGCACCTTACCACAGCCTCGTCCAACTGTCGGCGCTTCGACGTAGCCTTCATCGCTCAAGCGAGGCCTGTGAACCAATTCACAAAGAGAGTTAATAAAGTATGAAAGACAGACTGACAAACCAGAAAGAGAGGAAAAGGAGTACGTTCCATATACCTCAGCCACAACTACCTCGTCCTCGGTGACCTTAGGGGGCTCTGAAGTTCCTGAAGCTACCAAGTCCTATGACTTGGCTAGGTCTCGAACTAATTCTAGCTTAGCAGCCGAATCAACTGCCAAGAAGCTTATTGGCTGTGTGCGGGTACCTGGGTGAGTTCTCCCCATGGAAAGCGAAGCCCCCTGCGCGACCTGAGGAGTGCTAGGGACTCATTGGGTACCAGAGGTCTTCCCACTAACTGACCGATCTATAGGATGAGTTAGGGGAGATGTCCCTGTAACCTCCTTCCCCTAAGTAGGGGTGGGGGTAGAAGCCACAGTGTCGTCCCAGTGGTCCTCGATCCGCGGACGCTTGTGCCTACCCACTAAGGGTAGACTTACGGCGACCTTCCCGCGCGGCACGAGAGGGGGTGCCTACAGGAAGGGGAAAAAGTTAGTCCCCGACTATAAAGTATTGCAACACTAGAAAAATCAGAAAGCCGAGGCTTGTACCTTCTTAGCTGCCATGTTCACGAGGTGAGCACTCTCTTCCTCTCGACAACGCTCGGCCTCGGCCGCTATCTGCTCTGAAGTGGCGTCCTCACTTTTGAAGGGCGTCAGCTTCGCCCTTGTTTGTTCTGCACAAAGCAAAGAAGAGTCAGGTCAGAACCTAATGAAAAGGCCAACCAAAAAGGGATCGTTGAGTACCCTTCGAAATATTTTTAAGAATGAGGAAGGCCACAGCGGCCCGGAAGAAGTCGTTCTCGAAGTATTTTAGCATAGGAAACCAATTCTAAGGCTCCCTATTACTATACTTGCTCCTCTTCTTCTCAGGCCCCTATACCGACTCTGTCACCTCGGCCATAAACTTAGGGATAGGCCTCGGGCGGTCGTCCTCCCGTATATAGTATAGAAAATAGCGGATCATCCTTTGCTCCTCGTTGGACGGCTCCCCAAAGGGATTCCTGATGGGTTTATCTTCATTCCAACCAAGAACGTCTCCCCAGTCCAAGTCTCGGCGGACAAAGAGGAAGTCATACTTTCAATGCTTCACTTTGGACTTCTTATCAATGGCCATCATATAACCTGGTCGGTTGTTAAAACCATACCACCGTAGGTCCTGGGTCTCCTTAGAAGCCCTTTGGATTGAATGGACCAAGCCAAACGCTCAGGCAGTACAGACAAGGTTGCGTAGCTCGGGCGTCGTAATGAAGGAACATATGTTGTGCTAGGACGTTGGCGCAATCTATGCAGGCGCAAGCTTGAACTTATTCAAAATCTCCACAATCACCAGGTGGAGAGGAAACTGCACGCCATAGTTGAAGGCCACCCGATAGATCGCAATACACTTTTGGGCGGCTCATTTACTGTTGCATCTACCTCAGGGATTACAAAACTATATCCTGCAGGTAGAAAATACTTCTTCTCCAGGGTCGTTCCCTTCAGTAAAGGCGTGGTCCATCATGAGGGTGATCAACACTGCCACAAACACACGGGTGTTTGTAGTATAGATAAAGATATTGTTCCCCAGGGACTAAAGTAATCCATTGAGCCTAGTCTTGTTAGAATATGCTAAGCGAAAATCAATTTCAGGTGGATTCGACTAACTATTCCAAATAAACTTTTCTAAATCAACCAGAGAAGGACGTCTAGGAATTTTCGCAGTTATGGAAGAGAATTAGATCAGAATTAGTAAACATGTGCTATTCTCAAATTGGTTGATTCCGAGGAATTGTAATCTTGTCAAGAAACTTGATATATTCTTTTGAAATCAATCAAATTTGCCTAAACTAAGCAAACGTCATTGTTTAAAACTAATTTGACTTAATCTAAGTTTAACATTTTCGATTGCTTACTAGCCCTCCCAACATATAAATCTCTCTATCGAGATGAAGTTATGCAATGCCTAATCAAGCAGTCCAACAACCGAATGTTGTCTTTGGAACGTTCACTCGATTGTTTCAAATCCGCAAGTAAATTTTGGCCAAAAATCTACTAACAACAAGAATAACACTTGATAGAACAAAATCAAGCCAAACATGAAAATGCGCACAATTCTTTAAAAGTCAGAACATGATCCAACAACAATTCCAAAAACTACTAAATTCCTAGACTAAGAAAACTACTCGGACATGATTAAAGATAAACTAACCAAAAAGATCGGCAAAATCTTGAGTGGAAAGGACTCGACTGAGATGGCCTTCACCAAGGGCTTGGAACCCCCTCAAAATCAAAATTTTCACTCAAAACTCACTCAAAACTAAACTAAGGACAAAATTAGAGAGAAAACTAATCTAAACTAAAGTACTTGTTTTGCAAATGAAGTTGAGAGTGTTGAGTGTGTGTGCTGGAACGCTGTAGAACGCCTCCATTTATAGAGAACTTCTATTGATCTCAGCCACATAGTCGAGGGAAAATGAAGAGGCAACAGTTACAGGCACACCACGGATCGTGGGCTCCATCACGGGCTGACCGTGGGCTCCACCACGGGCTGACCGTGGGCTGTGCTGGATCTGGAATTCAACTCTTTCTTTGCTCTACGATCGTGGCAACTCATGGATGATCGTGGGGGAGGTCAAAACATAGCTATTGAAGGGCAAATGCTGGGTGAAAAGACTAAAAATCCTGCAAAACACATAAAACAACTGCACGCAAGCATAAATCGAGAACAAGAGAGTAAATAACACCATTTAGCATAAAATTCTCTTAAAAACGAAGCAAAATAGCCCTAAAAAATGTACATATGCAGCACTTATCAAATTATCCCATGCTTAAACTGCTGCTTGTCCTCAAGCAATGCAAGGATTAAAGATATACACAGCCTCCTCAGGAGGGCATAGATAACATTCAAATGGTAAGGATAATACAAAGGTAGCCCAAAAGATGCAAAATTAATATTAGCAAACAGAATAGGGAATGAAATTTCAAAAATGCTTAATAGACTATCATTCAAAACTTGAACCAATCGTCCTCCAAATTATCAAATACAGTCTTTCTGGCACATGAAACGAGTAAGACTAGCAAGGCTAGTAGAACCTCACTATAGTTATGTGACACTCAGCACTCATGTGTTTGACAATGTGTAAATATGAGGGTTCTCTCAATTCTCATTCCTTTGACACAAATCTACCATAAGCTTGATAAGATTCTCAAATTTGCCACCACTAAAATGCAAATACACTAAATAATCATGAGGACTTTTATAGGGATGTAACGGGCTTAGGGTAAAGGTAAGAGAAGAACAAACGTTTTTGGAAATGAGGAGTTAAAAGCCATAGGCTAAGAGCTTAAACAATTCCAATACATTATACTACATCGTCCTCGAACCACATCAACTCATTAACAAACAAAATCCTAAAATGAAAAGAGATAGAGTCGAAAATCACCAATATCTTTCATTCCCACCAAGGCTAATCACTTTCTTCGAATTTTTTTTTTTGCTTTTCTTCTCTTTTTTTCCCCTTTTTTTACTTCTTTTTTTTTTTTTTCCCTTTTCGTAAGCACTTGCTATTTTTTTTTCCCCAGAAGGAATAGTTAAGGGGAAAATTCATAGCGAACTTTAAATTCCAACTCTTCTCTAAACTTTACACAATAAAACAGGGATTTATCAATATCTCACAACCCTGCACCAAACAATCAAATTACATCACAAGATATCATTCCATCTTACTAACGCCGTATCAAACTTGATGCAAAATAATAGAACACTCCTCTAGCCTTGGCTTAAAGGTAAGACAAGTATTTGACCATGGGTTATAATAGGAGGTTTAAATCAAGAAAAATGGTTACAGGCTCAAAGGGGCTAGCAAAGGATAAAATGCATAACAACGGTGGCTATTTGGCTGCGGGTTTCAAATAAATCAAAGAAAGAAAAATGCCTCAATCATATTGCCTAAATGTATATGCGAAATGTGATCTTGAATGAAAATCAAAGCAAGTTCTAGAGAAATGATGTCAAAGAAGACTCACAAATGAAAGAAAATATGAGACTACTAATGATAAACAGTCTCCAAGGGATCAAAGCCTCAGGGACATCTATCACAGTCAAAACCATGATAAATATTTAATAATCGAAGTAGTGGTTAAATTTGTAGCTCTCGACAAGCCTAACAAATTTTGGCGCCGTTGCCGGGGAAAGAAAATATAATTGCTAGTTACTTCTATCTAATTTTACTACTTTTATTGTTTTTATTTTAATTTTTGCAGATTGCCCGAGATCAAGGAGTGGTAAGGAAATTGGAGAGGACAAGGAGCAAACATTAGTAGATCAAAACAAAAAAGGTTATCCTAAATCAGTAAGTCTTAAGATTAAAGAGGTCAGAATGTCCACTCTTCGCGAACTTGCTGCCCCTAACCTAGAAAGCCAACCAATGTCCATTACCTATGCTGTATTAGATAAGCCCTTGAAACTAAACTCTGGATTCATCAACTTATTACCTAAGTTTCATGGATTGGCTGGAGAGGACCCCTATAGACACATTAGTAAATTCCTTATTATCTGCTCTGCTATGGTGCCTGAAGGAATTCCTGAGGACCAAATTAGACTAAGGGCCTTTCCCTTTTCTTTGCTTGGTAATGCTAAGGACTAGTTATATTATATTCCTACTGGATCTTTTTCTATATGGACTGCATTGCATAAATCGTTTCTAGAAAAGTTTTTTCCTGCATCTCGTATTGGATCTATTAGGAAAGAAATATGTGGAATCAAACAAATGAATGGGGAAACCTTTTGTGAGTATTGGGAAAGATTTAATAAGTTATGTGCTAGTTGTCCCCAACATCAAATAACTGAACAACTATTGATTCAATATTTTTATGAGGGTTTACTTCCTATGGACCGTAATATGGTTGATGCTGCTAGTGGGGGGCTCTGGTTAATAAAACCCCAGTTGATGCTAGAAATCTATTTAATTTAATGGCCCAAAACACTCAGCAGTTCGGTGCTAGGGACTTATAAGTTAAAAGGGTAAATGAGATAGGTTCTAGTTCATCTCTAGAGAATCAGTTATCTTACATTACTGGTATATTAAATAAGATTGTTACTGGGGGTATTCAAAAAGCAGTAATATGTAGCATTTGTTATCTAGAAGGGCATTCTACTGATGCATGTCCTACTCTACAAGAAGGTAATGTTAATGCTCTTTACTCCAACCAAAATCAAAGGAGGTATGATCCCTATTCGAATACTTATAATGAAGGATGAAGAGACCACCCTAACCTTAGGTATGGCCCTAAGCGTAATTCACCTGGTTATAACCAACCCTCTCGTCAACCTTCTAGTCAAGATAGGACCAATTTCCTCCTAGAACAAGTCCTTAAGAAGATGGATGATAGGTTCTAGAGTATGGAAACCACTCTTAAGCAAGTTCAAGAGAGACAAACAGCGACTAATACCATAGTTAGCAACTTGCAGGCTCAATTGCAAAATAGGTTGCCATCTCAATTTTACCCTAACCCCAAGGAGAATGTTAGTGCTATGATACTTAGAAGTGGGAAAGAGTTAACGGAACCTACGAAGAAGAGAGAAGTGGAACCTGAGTTAGAATTAAAAGGGGCTGAACCAGAATTAGATACAAAATCTAATCAAACTACTAAGGAATTAGGAGTCCCACCTTTCCTTGGTAGATTTGGAAGCCCTGCGTCTAAGGTAAGTGAGGCTAACCAAGAAATTTTAGAGACTTTTAGGAAGGTAGAAATTAATATACCTCTCCTTGATGCCATTAAACAGGTGTCTCGTTTTGCTAAGTTCTTAAAAGAATCATGCACTACCAAGAGGAAGCTCATTGGTAATGAGAAGATAAGTGTGGGGGAAAATGTGTCTGCTGTTTTTCAAAGAAAACTTCCCCCTAAGTGTCAAGACCCTGGAGTGTTTTCTGTTCGTTGCAAAATAGGAAACCTTTGCTTTGATAAAGCTATGCTTGATTTAGGTGCCTCTATTAATGTTATGCCTAGATCTGTTTATGACAAACTGAACCTAAGAGAATTAAAGAAAACTGGCATAGTGATTCAATTAGCTGATAGGAGCAACACTTATCCTGATGGAGTATTAGAGGATGTTTTGGTTCAAGTAAATGAACTAGTGTTTCTTACTGACTTTTATGTAATGAACATGGGGGAAGCATGTCATGATATTCCCATCTTGCTTAGCAGGCCCTTTTTGAAAACTGCTAGGACTAAAATAGACGTGCACGAAGGGGCACTAACCATGGAATTTGATGGTGAGGTTATTAAGTTCAATATTTTTGATGCCATGAGATTTCCTTCTGATGTTAACTACCTATATGCACTTGATGTTTTTGATGAGTTATCTCAAGATGTCTATGACTTGTCCTATGAGGATGAGCTGTTTACTATGCTTACTAAGAGTCTTGATCATATTGAGTCTCAGAAAGTGCCATATCAAGTTAATGATAACTTAGATGATATGATAAGGTCCTTGTTTCACTTGCAAGAGCATAATGGACCTAACAAACTTGAATTGCCTGAAAAGCATGCTAAGTTACTTCCCTCGAGCATCTCACCCCTTAAATTGGAATTGAAACCTTTACCTGAAAATTTGAAATATGCTTATTTAGGGGACAATGACACTTTGCCTGTAATCATCTCTAGTG
This sequence comes from Carnegiea gigantea, assembly GCA_029747015.1. NCBI lineage: Eukaryota > Viridiplantae > Streptophyta > Magnoliopsida > Caryophyllales > Cactaceae > Carnegiea > Carnegiea gigantea. The sequence goes on along the minus strand of JAKOGI010003331.1, from coordinate 43,152 downwards.
CACTCACTTTGGACCAGGAGGAAAAACTTATTAAAGTGCTTAGAGAACATAGCGAAGCTATAGGGTGGACTTTAGCAAATCTCAAGGCCTTAGCCCTACCTTGTGCTCACATACTATTACCTTAGAGAAAGATGCTAAGCCTAAGAGGGACCCTCAGAGGGGACTTAATCCACCTATGATGGAGGTAGTCCAAAAAGAGATTCTTAAGTGGTTAGATGCTGGGGTGATCTACCCCATTGCTGACTCTGAGTGGGTTAGTCCTGTTCATGTGGTTCCTCAAAAGGGAGGAACAACAATAGTGCAAAACAATGAAGCAGAGTTGATACCTACTAGAGTCCAGAGTGGTTGGAGTGTGTGTATTGACTATAGAAAGCTTAACAAGATCACTAAGAAGGACCATTTTTCATTGCCTTTCATGGACCAAATGTTAGAGAGATTAGCTGGGAGGTCACATTATTGCTTTTTGGATGGGTATTCAGGTTATATTCAGGTCCCTATAGCTCCTGCAGATCAGGAGAAGACTACCTTTACTTGTCCTTTTGGTACTTATGCTTTTAGACGTATGCCTATTGGTTTATATAATGCACCTGCTACCTTTTAAAGATGTATGATGAGTATCTTTTTTGATTTTATCACCAAGATTATGGAGGTTTTTATGGATGATTTTACTATACATGGTGATTCATTTGATGAATGCTTGCATCATCTTACTCTTATGCTTGGACGTTGCATTGAAACCAATTTGGTCTTGAATTTTGAAAAGTGCTATTTCATGGTGGAGTATGGGGTAGTACTGGGACATGTAGTGTCATCAAGGGGCTTAGACATAGATAGAGCTAAAGTTGACATCATCCAGCCTTTACCCTACCTAAACTGTGTCAAAGATGTGAGATCATTCTTAGGACATGTAGGGTTTTATAGGAGGTTCATCAAAGATTTTTCTAAGATTGCTTCTCCTTTATGTGCCTTGCTTGCAAAAGATGTCTCTTTTGATTTTAATGATAATTGTATTAGGGCTTTTGATCAGTTGAAGCTAACATTGACTTCTCCTCCTATTGTGCAACCCCCAAACTCGACCTTATCTTTTGAGTTAATGTGTGATGCTAGTGATAAGGCAGTAGGGGCAGTTCTAGGTCAAAGAGTTAGGAAGGTACCTCATGTAATTTGCTATGCTTCTAGAACTCTTGATCCTGCACAGTGTAACTACACCACTATAGAAAAGGAGATGTATGCTGTTGTTTTTGCTCTTGAAAAGTTCTGTCCTTATTTGTTGGGTGTTAAAGTTACCGTTTGTTCTGATCATTCCGCTCTTAAACACTTGTTAGAAAAGAAAGATTCAAAGCCCAGGTTAATTAGATGGATGTTATTATTGCAAGAATTTCAACTAGAAATTAGAAATAAGCTTGAAGCTAAGAATTTAGTTGCTAACCATCTGAGTAGATTAGAAACAGGGGAGAGTGGTAGCCCTTTTACTGATTGTTTTCCTGATGAGACTCTGTATGCTATAACTAGTAGATTGCCTTAGTATGTTGATATTATAAATTATATAGTCACCAAAACTTTTCCTATTGAGTTGACTAGAGCTGAAAAAGAGAAAATAAGAGCTCAATCGAAATATTATGTTTGGGATGAGCCATATTTATGGAAGTTTTGTGGTGACCAGATTATAAGGTGATGTGTAGATGATAGTGAAATTCATTCCATTCTAACCTTCTGTCATTCTTCAGAAAGTGGGGGACACTTTGGACCTAAAAGAACATCTCATAAAGTGCTTGAGTGTGGTTTTTATTGGCCCACTATTTCTAGTAATACTTATGAATTCTGCAAAAGATGTGAAGTGTGCCAAAAGACTAGAAACTTATCAAGAAGGAATCAAATGCCCTTATATAATGTTTATGTCTATGAAATTTTTGATGTATGGGGCATTGATTTCATGGGACCCTTTCCCCCTTCTTTTGGATATACCTATATTCTTGTGATTGTTGAGTATGTATCCAAATGGGTAGAAGCTGTGGCCACTAGGATTGATGATGCTAAGACTATGGTGAAACATGTTAAATCTCTAATTTTGCATAGATATGGAGTGCCAAGAGTGATCATCAGTGATAGGGGAACTCATTTTTGTAACAGAACTTTAGGTGCCTTATTAGCTAAATATCATATAACTCATAAGGTATCTACTAGTTATCACTCCCAGACTAATGGCCAAGCTGAAATTTCTAATAAAAAGATTAAGGGCATCCTTGAAAAGGTAGTTAAGCTAGATAAGAAGGATTGGAGTCTTAGATTAGATGAGGCTCTTTGGGCTTATAGGACTGCATATAAGACTCCTATTGATATGTCACCTTATAGATTAGTCTTTGGGAAGCCATGTCATCTCCCTGTTAAGATAGAACATAAATTATACTGGGTTGTGAATATGAGTTAGCAGGGAAAGAGCGTAAATTGCAATTGCAGGAATTAGAAGAGAAACACTTAGAAGCCTATGACAATTCAGTCATCTACAAGGGTAAGACCAAAGCATTTCGCGATGCCAAACTTATTAGGAAAGAATTTCAGGTAGGTGAGAAAGTGCTATTATTCAATTCTAAACTGAAACTTTTTCCTGGTAAGTTAAACTCTAGGTGGCTAGGACCCTTTATGATAGTAAAGACTTATCCCCATGGTGCTATAGAGATTAAATCCTTTGCTACTAATAAGATTTTCAAAGTGAATAGTCACAGGCTAAAACATTTCTATGAAGGAAACCAGGTATGTTTAATAGAAGAGATCTGACTTGAGGATCCATAAGCATTCATGAAGTCGAGCCAACGACTGTAAACAAAGGCGCTGGTTGGGAGCCAACCCAACATTTTCGGGGAAGTTCCTACTTACTTTTACTTTTGTTTTCGTTATTTCTATCTTTTTGCATGCATTAGGGACTATGCATGAATTAAGTGTGGGGGGGTGCATCTTGCATTTAATTTTCGCAGTATTTATTCTTGAAAAAAAAGTAGAAAATCAAAAAAAAAATTTCTTATAAATAATGCATGATATTAGTTTATGCTAGGCTTGCTTGTTTAGAAAAAAATTTTTGTTTTATTAGCTATTTTGTAGTTTATTCTTTTATAAGTGAAGACTTCTAAGCATGATAATTATCCTTTAGAGAAGTTTGAGTTGATCCTCATACATCTTTTTAATGAGTAACTCTCTTGATTATCCATCTTATTTAGTCATGTAATATATCCAATTCAAAGGCAATAAAATAACCTGGCCCATCTCCTAGACTATTGAATTAGTTGAATAACTCATTAAAATTGTGATTTTACTTGTCTATTTCTTAAAAAAAAAAAAGAACTAAAAAAAAAGAGAGTCAAAGTTGGGAATAACAAGTACCCCTTTGAGGCATGCGCTACTGGGTGCTACCCTTTGAGGCAATAGCTACTGGAAAGCTTGCTTCCCATACTAGTGAGCCAATAAAATAAATAAAAGTAATGATGAAAATAAAATGTTTGCTCCAGCACCTCTATTCGGGTGAGTGCAAGACAGGGAGTGTTTAATTTCTAAGACCCTATATGGGCCTCGAATATGTGCGCAAGTGGACTTTAACGAGCGAAGAAAAATAAATAAATAAATAAATACAAGGCAAGTTCAGAATCAATTCAATGAGTTATTTTACCTAGTTCGATTGTCTCCTTAGCCATACACTTAGCCATACCGTGCCTCAATTTTCTATCATAAATTTCTAGACCTCTTGATCGATGTATGCATATCTAAAAAGGATGGATAATTATTGATCTTATTATTTTATTATAGAAATGTTGTGAGGTTGATAAATAAACTCTCTAACGATAGTTGGATGTCTAGTAGGTATTCACTTATTGAAGGAAAAACTAATTAATTCAATAACACTGTTTTTCTCAAGCAAGCCCAGACCTAGTATGAATATCATAAGTATGCATGATTTTATAAGAAAAGAAAGGATGTCAACTTTAGGTCGAGTCTAAGATTTCTTTGCACGAGGACGTCCAAAAGTCTAAGTATGGGAGAATTTGTTAAGCCAAAAATCATGCATTGTTTTTATAATTATTTCGATTATATTATATATATTATTTTATCTAATTTGTTTTATTTTATATATATATTTTAGGGTTAGTATTAATTTAATAAAGAGGAGAAGAGAGGACGTCGAAGCTCGGGTTTACATGCTTGCCTATAAAGACGATCCAAAAATAATAATTATAGAGAATATTATTTCCATAATTATTTAATTGGACTAGAGTTTCAAGAGTTGATGAAGAGTTAGAAGTCTTAAGGGAGAAGAAGTCTACGGAAGAAAGGAGGAAGGAAACCCTAAGTCACTAACCCTAGCCTCACCATAATCATCATATATTCTTCCTAACCCTCACCACAAACGAATCCCATGCAAACGCACACACACCTCACAGCATATAACCCTAACCCACGGCAACTCCTCTTCTTCCTCTTCCATCTTCACCATAATCATCATCTATCATCTTGATCATCACCATCTCACGGCATAAAGCAACCCACGCCAGCCCCTGCGCCTTCATCTCATCGTCATCATCATCAGAACCTCACCATACATCCCCACGGCTTCCATATTAATCAAGTAGTCCCGTCTCTTAGATTCTTTTTTTTCTTTTTTTTGTGTTATTACTTTAATTTATTTTAGGTGTTTAGTTTATTGTTAAACATGAATTATTCGGGTGAATTTTGTGATGTGAATTTTAATATGAGTGAGTAATTTTTTATGCTTAGTATAATCTTCTTGAAACCATGCTAAATTTACTATTTTGAAACAAGTCTTATCCTTTATTGCCTAATTGATTCATATTCATGATTCTATAGCGATTAGCGTTTATCGTTTATGATATTCGTGTTAAATTAATTAGAATGCATGCTAGTTAGTTTAATACGATTTCGATTGATAGTTTAGAAGACTATAATACGTAAAAGTTATAGTCTTTTATGCTTAGGTATCACCCTAATTAATCATGGATGGCTCAAACCCATCTCTTTTAATTAGGTAATCGCTTTAGATCTTTGTTAAATAGATTTGCTGGTAAATTAGTTACAAAGTGTTAAATGATGTTGTTCTAATTCTTAATGCTCTAGTCCGATTAAATTTTTGCGCTGGTATAAATATTATCAAATTAGTAGGGTTTATATTAGGGTTGGACCTAATTAAACTAGAATCTAAGGAAAAACAGGGAAGAACCGCTTGTGTATATCTTCTACAGTTTAACTCATGAATGAAATTAACTTGTGTGTTAATGATAAATATTAATTTGCATGGTGGATTCAGATTATACTAAGTATCCTTCATAAATTTGACAACTTTTGATCATTATTTATTGTTTAGAGTTAATTTGATTAGTTTGATAATTTTTGTTCTATTTTTATTAGCTTCAATATAATTTCAATCAACCCCCCCAAAAGTATAGTCTTTTAGGAGTGTCTAGGTATTTTTCGATAGTTTAGATTTTAATTTTTAGAGTGTTTATAATTTTAGATTGATTTATATTTAGTTTTAGTATTTAATTACCGAGTTGTTAGAAATTAGACTAAAAATAGTTATTTTTGTTCTTTTTCGATTTTTATCCATTCCTAGAGTTTATATAGTGTTCTAGTGTGCCCATATTTAATTCCGTAATTTTTGGAAGTTATTTGGTAATTTTTCAGAATTATTTTGTGAATTGGATATGTGCAGATTTTTAGGTTATTAATTCTGAAGATTTCGATTTTAATTGTTAATTCATGATTATTAGGTATTGTTAAGTCTAGAAAATTGTGTCCTAGAATTAGGGTAATTTTCTTGATTATTTTCGTATTTATATTTATGCAGATTATTTTATTTCTAATTTCAGATTTAATGTTCTGCATTGATATTCTGTGGTAATTTTTTGATTTGATTTTTCTGAATTTATTTGGATACAATTGAGGTGTTATAAGCTTATATACTGAAGAATAATATTTTAGGTCACTGTTTGACATTTTTAATATTTATTTTCTGATTATTATTTGCTATTTTGATTTTTAATTAGAATTTCAGTTACTAGTCTGTTTTTATTTTTCTAGATTATTTAGGAAAACTTTTTACTATTTTCTTTCCAGACTATAATCCAAATATCTAGGAGCATCATTGGGTGTTTTTTCCAGATTTTAATTATTTTAGAATTATTAAGATTAGATTTAATAAATTGGATTAATAAAATCATTTAGGATTAAGCTAGCCTTGTCAAAATAATCTTTCCTCATGGACCGATCCCTGCTTCCCTATGCCATAAAAAAAGTATTTAATAATCGAAGCAGTGGTTAAATTTATAGCTCTTAATACGCCTTGCAGCACACATGCCAGAATTTCATATAAAGAGTTATGGGGAAAATAAGTTCGCATCCAACATATGATCAAAACATAGAATTCAGTTCGAAAATTCATTCGCAAACTTTTATACACAATTTGGGCGAATCAAAAGATCAAACTAACCAAAGAAAGCTGCCAAATCTATAAAGATCATCATCGGAGGATTTTTTTAAATGCATGCATACTAAATGTACAAGAAACTAACGAAAGAAAGAAACTAAAATGCAGCCTAGAAGAAAACTAAATGCATTATTTAAACAAAACTAAAACAAAAATTACAAAAGCTACCACTAAAAATATGTACAAAGCAAAAACAAACACACCAAACAGAACAAAAAAAACAAACAGGCATCAAACGCCAAATGTAATAACCTACTTACTCTCCCATACTTGAATCACACATTTCCCTCAATGTGGGCACATCAAAATAAAAGGAAAGGGAGTAGTAGAAATCAGAATTAGAGTTAGAGATTACCTGAAAATTTTGCTGCACTTAACCCTTTCTTCTATGAATGAACCGGATCAGATACCATACGAACATTGACATTTTCAATTGGTTGTCCCACTAGATATGGCTTCACTCGTTGTCCATTGACTATGAAAGCTCTGGTAGACTCACTCCATATCTCCACTGCTCCACTGGGTTGAACTTTGGTAATGGTAAATGGCCCCAAGCATCGAAATTTCAGTTTACCTGGAAACAATCTCAACCTTGAGTTGAATAGGAGGACCTTATCACTTTGTCAAAACGCTTCGTCACAATGTGTTTGTCATGCCATTTCTTAGTTCGTTCTTTGTAAATACGTGAAATCTCATAAGCCTCCAACTTTAGTTAGTCGAGCTCGTTTAATTGCAAGAATCTTCATTCTCTAATTGCTTTGAGATTAAAATTGAGTGTCCTTATAGTTCAATAGGCCTTATACTCCAGTTCCATTGGCAAGTAACCAGGTTTTTCAAACACTAACTGGTATAGTGTGGTGCCTGGAGGAGTCTTATAAGCAGTTTGGTATGCCCACAGAGCATCATCAAGCTTCAAAGACCAATCTTTTCTGGACTAATCCATCATTTTTTCTAATATGCTTTTCAATTCTCTATTCGAGAGTTCCATCTACCCACTTGTTTGGGGATGATAAGGTATAGCGACCTTATGAAATATCCCGTATTTTTGTAAAAGTGACTCAAGAGGCTTGTTTCAAAAATGTTTGCCATTGTCACTTAGAAGAGCTCTTGGTGTGCCAAATCGTGTAAAAATATTTTTCTTCAGAAATTTAAGGACAACTTTTGAATCATTTATCGGCGGCGCAATGGCTTCCACCCACTTAGAAACGTAGTCAACTGCCACAAGGATTAAAGGTTGTTATGGGAAAAAGGAAAAGGACCCATAAAGTTGATCCCCCATACATCAAACAACTCTACTTCGAGTTTGCCACTTTGAGGCGTTTCATGCCTCTTGGAAATGTTCCCTGCTCGCTAACATCTATCACATCTCATGATAAATTTCCTTATGTCCCTAAAGAGTGTGGGCCAATAGAAACCTGCTTGGAGTACTTTCGCAATGATTTTGTCTAGTCCAAAGTGACCACCATAGGTTGAGCCATGACAGTGGTGTAAGACGCTATGGACCTCTTCTTCAGGCAAGAATCTTCTATAAATCCCATCTACGCATAGCTTATAAAAGAAAAGGGTCTTCCCACACAGAGCATTTGGCATCCGTGAAGAATTTCCTTTTTGGTTGGTAGGATAAGCCTGGAGGTAACACGCTGTACACTTTGAAGTTTACCATATCAGCATACCATGGAGCAGCTTGTTGGAATATAGCTAATAACTACTCATTAGGGAAAGAATCATCAATGGGAAGCTCTTCACTAGGAGTGGACTCTGGGCCTAAACAAGATAGGTGACATGCAACCACATTTGCAATCCTGCCTTGTCTTTGATTTCTAACTCAAACTCCTGAAGGAGGAGGACCCATCGGATAAGTTGAGGTTCGGAATCAGGTTTCTTCATTAAATGTCTCACAGCAGTATGATCCGTGAAAACTATGACCTTGGAATTGATCAAATAGGGCCGAAATTTTTCCAAGGTAAAGACAATTGCCAAGAACTCCTTTTTGGTCATGGCATAATTGACTTCAGCCTCATCAAGAGTGTAACTTGCATAGTATATAGCATATGGTTTATTGTTCTTTCGTTGACCTAAAACTGCCCCTACATCATAGTCACTTGCATCGCACATAATTTCAAAAGGCAGCTCCCAGTCTGGAGCTTGCATAACAGGAGTAGTGATTAATGCCTCTTTTAATCTATGAAAAGCACTCAAGCATTCTTCGCTAAATTCAAAAGGCACATCCTTCACAAGCAACTGGGTGAGAGGTTTTGCAATCTTTGAAAAATCTTTTATGAAACGCCGGTAAAAATCGACATGTCCAAGAAAACTTCTTACACCTTTAATAGAAGTTGGTGGTGGCAACTTCTCAATTACCTCCACTTTTGCTTTATTAACTTTAATGCCTCTATTAGAAACAACATGACCGATGATAACTCCCTCTTGCACATAAAATGACATTTCTCCCAATTCAAGACCAAATTCACATCTTCACATCTTTGCAAAACTTTAGATAAGTTGTTCAAGAAATGGTCATATGTTTTACCATACACAGAAAAATCATCCGTAAAGACTTTTATTATATCCTCAATAAAATATGAAAAGATAGCCATCATGGAATGTTGAAGTATGGCAGGGGCATTACGTCACCCAAATGGCATTCGTCTATAAGCATACGTGCCATATGGGCATGTAGAGGTAGTCTTTTCTTGGTCATTTGGGTGGATAGAGATTTGAAAGAATCTCAAGTATCCATCTAAATAGCAAAAATATGAGTTCTTTGTCAATCATTCAAGCATTTGGTCAATGAAGGGAAGGGAAAAATGGTCTTTACGGGTGGCTTTATCCAATTTTCGATAATCAATACACATACACCACCCTGTAACAGTCCTAGTAGGGATTAGCTCATTATTCTCATTTTTAACAATAGTCATCTCTCCTTTCTTAGGTACTACATAGACCGGGCTTACCCACACACCATTTGAGATAAGGTAAATAATGCCGGATTTAAGCAACTTCAAAATTTTCCTTTTAACCACTTCTTGCATGTTAGGGTTTAATCTCCTTTGGCATTCAATTGACGGCTTGTGATCATCCTCCATCAAGATTCGATGCATATACAGGGAAGGATGGATCCCTTTTAATTCATCTAGGGTGTATGCTATGGCTTTACGATGCTTCCTCAGCACTCTAAGAAAGGAGTATTCAACTTGGCATTCACAATCACATGATATGTAGATTTTGGTCCAAGGAATTCATACTTCAGTGATGAAGGGAGTGGCTTTAACTCTACTTCGGGAGCTTTTGCCAAATCAGACGAGGGTTTATTTTTATCTTGTAATAATTCCACCTTAGTAGAGGAAGGGAGAATTGGTGGAGAGGCTTCTAACAACTTAGCACATTTGGCTACTTCGGGGTTTACATCCTCAGTAGTGCTATTATTCAACAGCAAGTGCTCAAGTGGATCATTAGAATTAATGTTAGATTCGATTTCTCACATTAAACTATCAACCACATCAATCTTATTACATTCATCAGATATAGAAGGAAACTTAGCAGCTTTTAGTAAATTGAATTCCAGATAAACATCACCCACATTGAAAGTTAGTGTATCATTTTTTGCATCAATGCAGCACCCTGCAGTGGCCAAAAATGGCCTCCCGAGAATGATTGGGGTTTGTGTATTCTCTTCCATTTCCAGAATCATAAAGTCTACCGATACGTATAAATCCTTTACTTTTATTAGGACATCCTCCAAAATACCCACATGGTATTTTGCAGAATGGTCCGCTAACTGCAAGGAGATAGCAGTTGGTCTTAACTCCCCTAATTCCCATTTTTCACCGGGAGAAAGGGGCACCAAGCTTACGCTGGACCCTAGATCACATAAAGCACGGTTTATAGGCAAATGTCCTATCAAATAGGGAATTGAAAAACTGCCAGGATCCTTTAACTTAGTAGAAAGCTTATTTTGAATTGTTGCACTGCACTCTTAACTCAAAGCTACCATTTCATGTTCTTCTAACTTTATTTTGTTAAACAGAATTTCTTTCAGGAATTTAGCAAATGAAGGATTTCGATCAAGGCTTCAATAAACGGTATGTTTATGTAGAGTTTGTTAAGGACGTCTAAAAACTTTCCAAATTACATATCAAGCTTTGCCTTAGCCATCCTTTGAGGAAATGGTAAAGGTGGTATGTAGGGCTTTAGAGAAATGGTCTTAGGGTCCTTAGGAAGCTCGTCAAGCTCACGCATGACATCATCATTTATTTCCTTAGAAGGTGAGGATATTTCTTTCTCAGCCTTCTTAACATCCTTATTCCTATCTTATGAAGACTTATTGTTGGCAATTTCCTTAGGTCCTTCTAGTTGCTTGCCTTCTAGTAGAAGCATTGCAATGCATTGCTCCTTTGGGTTAAGCTCAGGTTCACTAGGTAGTCTATCTGAGGTCGCCAATGAAAAAGTAGCTTTCTGGGCAATCTGGGCCTCTAATATCCTATTATGAGTTGTAAGCACATCAACCTTGGTGGCTAATTGCTTAACATACTGATCTTGTTTCGGTTGGGCCATAAGCATGTTTTCTGTTATTAACTCTAAATTGGACTTTTCGGGCATCTGAGAAGGGAATGGGAGTCTTTGAAAACCAAGGGGTATTCTAGCATTCATAGGGGCCACATTCAAAGGATTTGGATTTGACCTATAAGAGAGATTCGGGTGATTCTTCCAACCTAGATTATAGGTATTAGAGTAAGGGTCATTGGTCGGTCTGGGGTTGAAATTTTGAACATAATTAACTTCATCGGGGCCAGGGAAAAAGAGACTCCTAGCTGGACAGTGAAAAAATATATGCTCAATCAGACCACAAATCTCATAAGGGGACAGGGCACTAGAGTTTACAACATTAACATTCAGTTGGTTAAGTCATTTAGTTATAGCATCTACTTTAGCAGAAAGTAAAGTAGAAGCATCAACTTCAAGCTTACCTCCAACCTACCTGCGTTGGGCTCGTTCAGATGACCATTGAAAGTTACTAAGTGTCATCTCCTCAATAATGTTATAGGCTCTATCCTCGGCCTTGCTCATTAGAGTTCCCCCTACTGCCGCATCGATAGTGGACCTCATAGCTTGGGTCACACCATTGTAAAATGCCAAGATAATCATCCAGTGCGGAAGACCATGATAGGGGCACAGAAGCAGTAAATCTTTAAAACGCTCCCAGGCTTCGTAGAGCGTCTCATCCTCTTTTTGCAGAAAGTTGGTGATTTGATTTCTCAGGCTTAATGTCTTGCTTGGAGGGAAGAATTTGGCGAATAAAGCTCTTGTCAACTTGTCCCAAGTTGTTATGCAATCCGACGGCAAAGAGTGCAACCAAGCCCTTACTTTATCCCTCAATGAGAAAGGGACTAAGCGTAAGTGAATCGCATCGCTGGAGACTCCGTTCAACTTGAGCATATCGCACACCTCTAAGAAAACTGAGAGGTGTAGGTTTTGGTCTTCTAAGGGTGTCCCGCCGAATTGAGATTGCTGCACCATGGTTAAGTGATGGCTTAAATTCGAAGTTGTTGGCATCCACTACGGGCCGAGCTGTGCTTGAGGCTATCCCTTGAAGTCCAGGAGTGACGAAATGACGAAGGGTCCTTCTTTCTTTGCCCGTTATGCTTGAATTCCTTCTTACTTCGCGTCTTTGTTCTTCAATCCTTTGCTTTTTCATCCTTAAGCGAACAGTCCTCTCAATTTCTGGATCGGGCTTATATAAAATCAGACTTTGCGTAAATTAGGCAAAATTCTTGCAAGCACTTCCACCAACACTACCAGCGCAATTAAACAAGAAAAAGAAATATAATAAGAAAACAAAACAAAGCAAAACAATAAAATGCTTAGTCATGTTCATAAAACAATTCTCAATAGTTAGCAATTTAGTCCCCGACAACGGCACTAAAAACTCGATCAACACTGCTGTAAGCGCATGGGTGTTTGTAGTATAGATAAAGATATCATTCTTTAGGGGCTAAAGTAATCTATTGAGCCCAGTCTTGTCCGAATATGCTGAGCGAAGCTTAGTTTCAGGTGGATTCGACTAACCATTCCAAATAAACTTTTCTAAATCAATAAGAGGAAGACGTCTAGGAATTTTCGCAGTTATAGAAGAGAATTGGATCAGAATTAATAAACATGTGCTATTCTCAAATTGGTTGATTTTGAGGAATTGTAATCTTGTCAAAGAACTTGATCTATTCTTTCGAATTCAATCAAATTTGCCTAAACTAAGCAAATGTTGTTCTTTCAAACTAGTTTGACTTAATCCAAGTTTAACATTTTCGATTACTTACTAGCCCTCCTAACATATAAATCTCTCTTTCGAGATAAAGTTATGCTCTGCCTAATGAAGCAGTCCAACAACCAAATGTTATCTTTCGAATGTTCACTCGATTGTTTCAAATGTGCAAGAAAGTTTTGGCCAAAAATCTACTAACAATAAGAACAACACTTGATAGAACGAAATCAAACCAAACATGAAAATAAGCATAATTCTTTAAAAGTCAGAACATGATTTAATTACAATTCTAAAAACTACTAAGTTCCTAGGCTAAGAAAACTACTCAGACATAATTAAAGAAAAATTAACTAAAAAGATCGGCGAACTCTTAAGCAAAAGGGACTGGACTGAGATGGCTTTCATCAAGGGCTTGGAACCGCCTCAGAATCAAAACTTTCACTCAAAACTCACTCAAAACTAAACTAAGAACAAAATTAGAGAGAAAACTAATCTAAACTAAACAACTTGCTTTGCAAATGAAATTGAGAGTGTTGAGTGTGTGTGTTGGAACGCTGCAGAACGTCTCTATTTATAGAGAACTTCGGTTGATCTCAACCACACAGTCGAGGGAAAATGAAGAGGCAATAGTTACGGGCACACCACGGACTGTGGATTCCACCACAGGCTGACTATGGTCTGTGCTGAATCTAGAATTCTGCTATTTCTTTGCTCAACTCATGGATGATCGTGGAGGAGGTCAAAATACAGCTATTGAAGGGCAAATGCTAGGTGAAAAGGCTAAAAATTCTGCAAAACACATAAAACAACTACACCTAAGCATAAATCGAGAATAGGAGAGTAAATAACATCATTTAGCACAAAATTCTCCTAAAAACGAGGCAAAATAGCCCTAAAAAGATGTTCATGTAAAGCACTTATCAAATTCCCCCATGCTTAAACTGTTGCTTGTCCTCAAGCAATGCAAGAATTAAAGATATGCATAGCGTTCGTAGGATAGACATAGGTAACATTCAAATGGCAAGGATAATCCACAGGTAGCCCAAAAAGATGCAAAAATATTATTAGAAAATAGAATACGGAATGAAATTTCAATAATACATAATAGACCATCATGCAAAACTTGAACCAATCATCCTCTAAATTGTCAAATATAATCATTCTGGCACATGAAACGAGTAAGATTAGCAAGGCCGGTAGAATCTCAGTCTAGTTCTATAGCACTCAGCACTGATGTGTTTGACAATGTGTAAATATGAGGGTTCTCTTAATTCTCATTCATTTGACACAAATCTACCATAAGCTTGACAAGATTCTCAAATTCGCCACCGCTAAAATGCAAATGCACTGAACAATCATGAGGACTTTTATAGGGATGTAACGGGCTTAGGGTAAAGGTAAAAGGGGAACAAAAGTCTTTGGAAATGAGGAGCTAAAAGCCATAGACTAAGAGCTTTAACAATTCTAATGCATCATACTACATCATCCTCGAACCATATCAACTCATCAACAAACTAAATCCTAAAATGAAAAGAGATAGAGTCGAAAACCACAAATATCTTTCATTCCCCCAAGGCTAATCACTTTCTTTGAAATATTTTTTTCACTTTTCTTCTCTTTTTTTTTTTCTTTTTTTCTTCTTTTTTTGTGGTTTCTTCTTTTCATAAGCACTTGTTATTTTTTTTTCCAGAAGGGCTAGCCAAGGGGAAAATTCATAACGAACTTTAAATCCCAACTCTTCTCTAAACTTTACACAATAAAGCAGGAATTTATCAATATCTTACAACCCTGCACCAAACAACCAAATTAAACCACAAGATATCATTCCATCTTACTAATGCTGTATCAAACTTGACGCAAAATAATAGAACACTCCTCTAGCCTTCGCTTAAAGGTAAGACAAGTATTTGACTATGGGTTATAATAGGAGGTTTAAATCAAGAAAAATGGTTACAGGCTTAAAGGGGCTAACAAAGGATAAAATACATATCAAGGATGGCTATTTGGCCGTGGGTTTCAAATAAATCAAAGAAAGAACAATGCCTCAATCATATTACCTAAATATATATGCGAAATGTGATCTTGAATGAAAATTAAAGCAAGTTCTAGAGAAATAACGTCAAGGAAGACTCACATATGAAAGAAAATATGAGACTATTAGTGATAAACAGTCTCTAAGGGATTAAAGCCTCACGAGACATCTACCACAGTCAAAACTAGCTCACAAGCAAACATATGCCAGAATTTCACGTAAAGACCTATGGGGAAAATCAGTTCCCATCCAACATATGGTCAAAACATAGAATTCAGTTCAAAAATTCATTCACAAACTTTTATGCACAATTAGGGCGAATGAAAAGATCAAACTAACCAAAGAAAGCTACCAAATCTATAAAGATCATCATCGGAGGATTTTTTTTAGATGCATGCATACTAAAATACAAAAGAAACTAACAAAAGAAAGAAACTAAAATGCAACCTAGAAGAAAACTGAATGCATTCTTTAAACAAAATTAAAACAAAACTACAAAAGCTACCACTAAAAATATGTACAAAACAAAAACAAACACACCAAACAGAACACAAAAAACAAATAGGCATTAGACGCCATATGTAATAACCTACTTACTCTCCCATACTTGAATCACACATTGCCCTCAATGTGGGCACATCAAAATAAAAGGGAAGGGAGTAATAGAAATCAGAATTAGAGTTAGAGATTACCTGAAAATTTTACTGCACTTGACCCTTTCTTCTATGATTGAACCGGATCAGATAGCATATGAACATTGACGTTTTCAATTAGTTGTCCCACTAGATATGGCTTCGCTCATTGTCCATTGACTGTGAAAGCTCCAGTAGACTCACTCCATATCTCTACTGCTCCACTGGGTCGAACTTTGGTAACGATAAATGGCCCTGACCATCGGAATTTCAGTTTACCTGAAAACATTCTCAACCTTGAGTTGAATAGGAGGACCATATCACCTTTGTCAAAACGCTTCATCACAATGTGTTTGTCATGCCATTTCTTAGTTTGCTCTTCGCAAATACCTAAATTCTCATATGCCTCCAACCTTAGTTTGTCAAGCTCGTCTAATTGCAGGAATCTTTATTCTCCGACTGCTTTGAGATCAAAATTGAGTGTCTTTATAGCCCAATAGGCCTTATGCTCTAGTTCCACTGGCAGGTGGCAAGGTTTTCCAAACACTAACTAGTATGGTACGGCGCCTAGGGGAGTCTTATAAATAGTTCCGGTATGTCCACAGAGCATCATCAAGCTTCAAAGACCAATCTTTTCGGGACCGATCTATTGTTTTTTCCAATGTACTTTTTAATTCTCTATTCGAGAGTTCCACCTGCCCACTTGTTTGGGGATGATAAGGTGTAGCGACCCTATGAAATATCCCGTATTTGTTTAAGAGTGGCTCAAGAGGCTTGTTGCAAAAATATGAGAGCTCTTGGTGAGCCAAATCGTATGAAAATATTTTTCTTCATAAATTTAAGGACAACTTTTAAATCATTTATCGGGGATGCAATGGCTTCCACCCACATAGAAACATAGTCAACTGTCACAAGGATAAAAAGGTTGTTATGAGAGGAAGGAAAAGGACCTATGAAGTCGATCCCCCATACATCAAACAACTCTACTTCGAGTATACCACTTTGAGGCATTTCATGCGTCTTGGAAATGTTTCCTGCTCGCTAACATCTATCACATGTCATGATAAATTTCCTTGTGTCCTTAAAGAGTGTGGGCTAATAGAAACCTACCTGGAGTACTTTTACAATGGTTTTATCTGGCCCAAAGTGACTACCACAGGTTGAGGCATGCCAGTGGTGTAAGACGCTACGGACCTCTTCCTCAGGCAAGCATCTTCTGTAAATTCCATCTCCACATACCTTATAAAGGAAATGGTCTTCTACACAGAGTATTTGGTATCCGTGAAGAACTTCCTTTTTTGTTGGTAGGATAAGCCTGGAGGTAACACGACGCACACTTTGAAGTTCACCATATCAGCATACCATGGAGCACCTTGTTGGGATATAGCTAATAACTGCTCATCAGGGAAAGAATCATCAATGGGAAGCTCTTCACTATGAGTGGACTCTGGGCCTAAACGAGATAGGTGATATGCAACCACATTTGCCAATCCCCCCTTGTCTTTGATTTCTAAATCAAAACCCTGAAAGAGGAGGACCCATCGGATGAGTTGAGATTTGGAATCAGGTTTCTTCATTAAATGTCTCACAGTGGCATGATCCGTGAAGACCATGACCTTGGAATTGATCAAATAGGACCGAAATTTTTCCAAGGCAAAGACAACTATCAAGAACTCCTTTTTGGTCATGGCATAATTGACTTGAGCCTCGTCAAAAGTGCGGCTTGCATAGTATATAGCATATGGTTTATTATCCTTTTGTTAACCTAAAACTGCCCCTACAGCATAGTCACTTACATCGCATATAATTTCAAAAGGCAGCTCCCAGTCTGGAGCTTGCATAACAGGAGCAGTGATTAATGCCTCTTTTAATCTGTGAAAAGCACTCAAGCATTCTTCGTTAAATTCAAAAGGCACATCCTTCACAAGCAACTAGGTGAGAGGTTTTGCAATCTTTGAAAAATCTTTTATGAAATATCAGTAAAAACCTACATGTTCAAGAAAACTTCTCACACCTTTAACAGAAGTTGGTGGTGGCAACTTCTCAATTACCGCCACTTTGTCTTTATCAACTACAATGCCTCTGTTAGAAACAAGATGACCAAGAACAACTCCCTCTTGCACCATAAAATGACATTTCTCCCAATTCAAGACCAAATTCACATCTTCATATCTTTGCAAAACTTTAGATAAGTTGTTCAAGCAATGGTCATATGTTTTACCATACACAGAAAAAATCATCTATAAAGACTTCCATTATGTCCTCAATAAAATCAGAAAAGATAGCCATCATGCAACGTTGAAATATGGAGGGGCATTACATCACCCAAATGACATTCGTCTATAAGCATACGTGCCATATGGGCATGTAAAGGTAGTCTTTTCTTGGTCATTTGGGTGGATAGGGATTTGAAAGAATCCCGAGTATCCATCTAAATAGCAAAAATATGAATTCTTTGCCAATTATTCAAGCATTTGGTCAATGAAGGGAACGGAAAAATGGTCTTTATGGGTGGCCTTATTCAATTTTTGATAATCGATACACATGCACCACCCTGTAACAGTCCTAGTAGGTATTAGCTCATTATTCTCATTTTTGGCAACAGTCACCCCCCCTTTCTTAGGTACTATGTGGACCGGGCTTACCCACGCACTATCTGAGATAGGGTAAATAATGCCAGCTTTAAGCAACTTCAAAATTTCCTTTTTAACCACTTCTTGCATGCTAGGGTTTAATCTCCTTTGGCGTTTATTTGACGGCTTATGATCGTCCTCGATCAAGATTCGATGCGTACATATGGAAGGATGGATCCCTTTTAAGCTATCTACGATGTATCCTATGGCTTTACGATGCTTCCTTAGCACTCTAAGTAAGGAGTCAACCTGGGTAGCATTCAAATTCACATTCACAATCAGAGGATACGTTGATTTTGGTCCAAGGAATTCATACTTCAGCGATAAAGGAGTGGCTTTAGCTCTACTTCAGGAGCTTTTGCCAAATCAGACGAAGGTTTATTTTCATCTTGCAATAATTCCACCTTAGTAGAGGAAGGCAGAATTGGTGGAGAGGCTTCTAACAATTTAGCACATTAGGCTACTTCGGGCTTTTCATCCTCAGTAATGCTATTATTCAACATCAAGTGCTCAAGTGGATCATTAGAATTAATGTTAGATGCGGTTTCTTGTATTAAACTATCAACCACATAAATCTTATTACATTCATTAGATATAGAAGGAAACTTAGCAGCTTTTAGTAAATTGAATTCCACATGAACATCACCCACATTGAAAGTTAGTGTATCGTTTTTTGCATCAATACGGCACCCTGCAGTGGCCAAAAATGGCCTCCCAAGAACGATTAGGGTCTGTGCACCCTCTTCCATTTCGAGAACCACAAAGTCTGCTGGTACGTATAAATCTCTTACTTTTATTGGGACATCCTCCAAAATACCCACAGGGTATTTTACAAAATGGTCAACTAACTGCAAGGAGATAGTAGTTGGTCTTAACTTCCATAATTCCCCTTTTTCACATAGAGAAAGGGGCATCAAGCTTACGCTAGACCCTACATCACACAAAGCGTAGTTTATAGGCACATTCCCTATTAGGCAGGGAATTAAAAAACTACTAGGATCCTTTAACTTAATAGGAAGCTTATTTTAAATTGCTACACTGCACTCTTTAGTCAAAGCTACCATTTCATGTTCTTCTGACTTTCTTTCGTTAGATAGAATTTCCTTCAGGAATTTAGCATATGAAGGCATTTGGGTCAAGGCTTCAATAAACGGTATGTTTATGTAGAGTGTCTTAAGGACGTCTAAAAACTTCCCAAATTGCATATCAAGCTTTGCCTTGTCCATCCTTTGAGAAAATGGTGAAGTTGGTATATAGGGCTTTGGAGAAATGGTCTTAGGGTCCTTAGGAACCTCGTCAAGCTTATGCATGACATCATCATTTATTTCCTTAGAAGGTGAGGATTTTTCTTTCTCAACCTTCTTAACGTCCTCATTCCTATCTTGCGAAGACTTATTACTGGTAATTTCCTTAGGTCCTTCTAGTACTCGTCGAAGCATTGCATTGCATTGCTCCTTTGGTTAAGCTTAGGTTCGCTAGGTAGTCTATCTGAGGTCATTGATGAAAAAGTAGCTTTCTGGGCAATCTGGGTCTCTAATATCCTATTATGAGTTGTAAGCACATCAACCTTGGTAGCTAATTATTTAATGTACTCATCTTGTTTCTGTTGGGCCATAAGCATGTTTTCCATCATTAACTCTAAATTGGACTTTTCGGGCATCTAAGAAGGAAATGAGAGTCTTTGAAAACTAGGGGGTATTCTAGCATTCATATGGGCCACATTCAAAGGATTTGGATTCGACCTACAAGAGAGATGCATGTTTTCCATCATTAACTCTAAATTGGACTTTTCGGGCATCTGAGAAGGGAATGAGAGTCTTTAAAAACTAGGGGGTATTCTAGCATTCATATGGGCCACATTCAAAGGATTTGGATTCGACCTACAAGAGAGATTCGGGTGATTCTTCCAACCTGGGTTATAGGTATTCGAGTAAGGGTCATTGGTCAGTCTCGGGTTAAAATTTTTAACATAATTAACTTCATCGGGGCCCTAGGGAAAGGGTCTCCCAATTGGACAGTGCAAAGATATATGCTCAATTGAACCACAATTCTCATAAGGGGACGAGGCACTAGAGTTTACAGCATTAACATTCAGTTGGTCAAGTCTTTTAGTCATAGCATCTATTTTAGCAGGGTGTAAATTAAAAGCATTAACTTTAACCTTACCTCCAACCCGCCTGGGTTAGTCTCGTTCAGATGACCATTGAAAGTTATTAAGCACCATCTCCTCAATAAGGTTATAGGCTTCATCCTCGGTCTTGTTCATTAGAGTTCCTCTTGCCGTCGCATCGATAGTGGGCCTCACAGCTTAGGTCACACCATTGTAAAGTACCTGGATAATCATCCGGTGCTGAAGACCATGATGGGGCACAGACGCAGTAAATTCTTAAAACGCTCCCAGGCTTCGCAGAGCGTCTTATCCTCTTTTTACAGAAAGTTGGTGATTTGATTTTCCAGGCTTGCTGTCTTGCGTGGATGGAAGAATTTGGCGAGGAAAGCTCTTGTCAACTCATCCCAAGTTGTTATGCAACCATACGGCAAAGAGTGCAATCAAGCCCTTACTTTATCCCTCAATGAGAAAGGGAATAAGCACAGGTGAATCGCATCACTGGAGACTCCGTTCAACTTCAGCGTATCACACACCTCTAAGATAATTAAGAGGTGTAGGTTTGGGTCTTCAAAGGGAGCTCTACCGAATTGAGATTGCTATACCATGAAAATAAGTGCTGGCTTGAGTTTGAAGTTGTTGGCATCCACAGCAGGTCAAGCTATGCTTGAGGCTATCCCTTGAACTCCGGGAGAAACAAAATCACGAAGGGTCCTTCTTTCTTCCCCCACCATGCTTGAATTCCGTCTTACTTCACGCTGTCTTTCTTCAATCCTTTGCTTTTTCCTCCTTAAGCAAAAAGTCCTCTCAATTTCTGGATCAAGCTTGTATAAAATTAGACTTTGCATAAACTAGGAAAAATTTCTGCAAGCACTTCCACCAACACTACCAGCGCAATTAAACAGGAAAAAGAAATATAATAAGAAAACAAAACAAAGCAACACAATAAAATGCTTAGTCACGTTCGTAAGACGATTCTCAATAGTTAGCAATTTAGTCCCCATCAACGGTGCTAAAAACTTGATCAACACTGCTGCAAGCGCACGAGTGTTTGTAGTATAGATAACGATATCATTCTTCAGGGACTAAAGTAATCTATTGAGCCCAGTCTTGTTAGAATATACTAAGCAAAACTCAATTTCAGGTGGATTCGGCTACCTATTCCAAATAAACTTTTCTAAATCAATAAGAGAAAGATGTCTAGGAATTTTCGCAGTTATGGAAGAGAATTGGATCAGAATTAATAAACATGAGCTATTCTCAACTTGGTTGATTTTGAGGAATTGTAATCTTGTCAAGAAACTTGATCTATTCATTCGAAATCAATCAAATTTGCCTAAACTAAGCAAACGTTGTTCTTTCAAATTAGTTTGACTTAATCCCAGTTTAACATTTTCGATTACTTACTAGCCCCCTAACATATAAATCTCTCTTTCGAGATGAAGTTATGCTCTGCCTAATCAAGCAGTCCAACAACCAAATGTCGTCTTTCGAGTGTTCACTCGATTGTTTCAAATGTGCAAGTAAATTTTGGCCAAATATCTACTAACAGCAAGAATAACATTTGATAGAACGAAATCAAACCAAACATGAAAATAAGCACAATTCTTTAAAAGTCAGAACGTGATCCAATAACAATTCCAAAAACTACTAAATTTCGAGACTAAGAAAACTCGTCATACATGATTAAAGATAAACTAACCAAAAAGATCGGCGAAATCTTGAGCGGAAGGGACTCGACTGAGATGGCCTTCACCAAGGGCTTGGAACCGCCTCAGAATCAAAACTTTCACTTAAAACTCACTCAACACTAAATTAAGAACAAAATTAGAGAGAACTAATCTAAACTAAACTACTTGCCTTGCAAATGAAGTTGAGAGTGTTGAGTGTGTGTGCTGGAACATTGCAGAACGTCTCTATTTATAGAGAACTTCGGTTGATCTTAGCCACACAGCCGAGGGAAAATGAAGAGGCAACAGTTATAGGCACCCCACGGACCGTAGGCTCCACCACGGGCTGACTGTGGTCTGTGTTGGGTCTAGAATTCTTCTCTTTCTTTGCTCTACAATCATGGCAACTCATGGATGATCGTGGGGGAGGTCAAAACATAGCCATTTAAGGGCAAATGCTGGGTGAAAAGATTAAAAATCCTACAACACATAAAACAACTACACCCAAGCATAAATCGAGAATAGGAGACTAAATAACATCATTTAGCACAAAATTCTCTAAAAAGCAGGCAAAATAGCCCTAAAAAGATGTGCATATAAGGCACTTATCAGAGGGTCCGAGCGAGATGGAGCCCCGGGGAACCCCGATCCATCAGCTACTATCTCCAGGACTGGTTCTATCGAGGTACTACCCTTCCTCTTTAGCACCGATCTTCCCAGGGCGTTAGGTGCTCCCCGTGACAAATAGCTGGCTGATGCCCTATCTGAAGAAGAGCTGGTTGATGGTTCCTTTGAAGACGAGCTAGCGGACGTTCTAGCCGAAGAAGAGCTAGAACTAATAGACAAAACCTCAGCCCTCGGCCTTTGAGAACCTGGGACGGAATAGAAATTACCTTCGGCAGTCCCTTCAGCTAGCAGCTCGTCAAGAGTCCAGACGTGAGAAGTAGACCTCATCTTCACCATTCGTCGAGCTTAGAAATCAGTCACAAAGTCAGCTATAGTGATTTCTTATGGATACGAGACTTCTTCCTCAATACTGAGGATGCTGGGAGTGAAGGAGTACTGGTAGCTAGGCTATGAGGGGGTGCCAGGCACGAAAATCGGCACTGCGCATGGGATCTTTGGGTTCCTAAACTAATTTTTTGGGGAAATGCTTGCAACCACCCGGCTATCAATGAAGGTCGGGAGGCTAGGAAATTACGGATGACGGCCCGTCATTTGGGGTGTCGGCCATTTCTTCAGGAATGCACCCGCTTGATGAACAAGATGAAGACATAATCACGCAAAATATAATACAACAACAGTCCTTAAAGGAAGTATAAGAACGTACCTGCAGAAGATGAGAAAGGTTGAAAAGGAGGTTGAAGACAGGGATGAAGGCATGCACAAGTCCTCTGAAGATTCAAAGGAGAGGGTTGAAGATGCTACAGTGAGTTTGAATGTAAACCAAAGGGGTGGAAGAGCTTCTCTCTTTAGAACTCCACTTCTCTCTCCAGAAGATTTTTGGGGATGAAGTAAATGACTCACCTCAAGGGAACTCACTTCGCTTATATAAGAGAAGTAGGAGGTGAAGAAAGGAGGGCGCGCTTCCCTAAAAAAACTTGGAGGGACGGCATCCTGACACGTAGCACCTGAGATGACACGTGGCGGTTAGGATCCAACCTCGATCGATACACCTCCCTTAGCCCCAAAAAAGAGGATGGTCCATCCGCTCGGCCAAGGGTATGCAGTTCACTTGTAGCCCCAATAAAGGTCAAGGATTAAATAGCTCGGCCTAAGGATTCATAAGCACGGCCTTAGAGCCAGTCACCCCACTTTTAATCCCAATAGAGGCTAGGGGTGCACGTGTATAACCCTAGGGTCTGTCACTACATTCTTAGCCCCAATGGGGGCTAAAGCTACGTGAGCGCGGCCTGAGGCCAGCTGCTACCTTCTTGGCCCCTATGTGTGCCAAGAGTCCTTAAACATCGCCTCACAGCCAGCCCCAATGGGGCCCAAGGATCCTCAAGCACGGCCTTACGGTCGGCCGCTATACTTTTAACCCCAACGGGGCTAATAGTCCTCAAGCATGGCCTCACGACCGGTGGCTATATTCTTAGCCCCAATGGGAGCCAAGAGTCCTCCCACACGGCCACACGGCCGGCCATTATACTCTTAGCCCCAATAGGGGCTAAGGGTCCTTGAGCACGGCCTCACGGCCGACTGCTATACTCTTAGCCTCAAGGGGGCCAAAGGTCTGACCACTCAATCTAATGGCCGAGTGATATATGACTGTGGTGATAGGCTGAGCGTTACTCAGCTAACCCACGAAAGATCAAGCCATATGAAAGTATCGAGCAGAATGAAAAAACATCAAGTCAAAGATTAAGTTCGGATAAACAGGACAACTGCTTTATTACTCGAAATGCATAACTACTAGTCCACTTTTACCAATGATGAGGACGGCAACAAAGAAAGCAAGATATAACGAAATTTCTATGCCTACTTTTCATCACTCGACGCTGGGGGAGCATCGCTTAAGCCTGAATCCTCCACTGGGCCGCTCGATGTCATAGGGTCTGTAGACGGATTCGCAAGATGGGCGACCTGAGCACTCCAGAGCCTTAGCTCGATGCCCCATAGCCATCTATCGATGATGTTCCAGTCCAAGCGACGTAGACTAACATTATGCAATTCATGTCGATCCTGCATGAAAGCTCCAGTTCCACCATGTTATTCAAGACCATGGCGTAGAAGATCACCTGTACCATCTCTGGAATGTTGGAGTCATGGGCGTACTGTGTCACCACGGTAAGGTTGAAGCCCGGGCGAAGGCCGTGATAGTCCTTGGGGAGTGGGTTCGGGCGAAAATCCGGGGACCCCGTAAGAGACTACCGAAAGGTATCCTGAATGTACTCGGGCGCCTCCTCCATGCTGGAGAAGTTTGAAAACAAGATAATCTTTCTTCTCTCATTCTTTATCTCTCTATCAAAGGCTAAAGAAATTTGTTGGATATCACCCACTGTAGAAGCCTCCCCATCCCCTTTTTATAGTAAGCGGAAGGTAGCCCGAAGGACGACGCACTTCCCAAAGCGATAACCATCCAATCTGCTTTTGACACATGGTCCTGGCAACCTAGAGCTAGGATAATAATAAGAGTAAAATAAAACAATTGGGCCCACTTTACGAGCTCCTTGAGGCCCAATCCCTAAGCTGGGTCGAGGGAAGATGTAAAGGTCCAGCAAGAATCATTCAAAGAGGGAACACAGTGAAGAAATTTGTCCCTTGGAAAAGGGGACGACCTTTTATTATCTAGGCTTACAATTAAAGATACACCTCATAAGGAGGAATGAAAAGAAGAATAACGCGGGGAAGTACTACAGAAAAACTAGCCCTACTCATCATCACTAGAAGGGGGTGGGGGATCGTTGGAGCCCGAGCTCTCTTCTTGACCGTTCACATGCCCCCGAGTACCCCCGGGGGAAATCATTGGCGAAACTATGCTTCTAGAAGGTTGTGCCTGTTGGCGTGCGTCCAAGACTCGAAAGAGGTCCACGATAAGCCTTCAAGTCGGCAGTTATGAACCCGCTCGCAATAGTTAGCCCCACGGCATCATTAAGCAACATGGCGTAAAAGGTAGCTTAAACCATTTCGAGAATATCGAAGTCACGCGATGCTTCCTCTGCCCTGGGTAAGGAGAAGCCGGGACATAGTTCATGGTAGTCCTTCGGGAGTGGACGCAGAGGACGGGAGGCGCTCCTCTAATGTCACCGGAAAGTTTCTCTCACATAGTTAGCCATCTCTTTGGCGTCTCGGAAAGGGGAAAATGCCATACCTAGTCCTTTCTCTCTCT